>CAJDSM010001792.1:0-18090 GCA_903981925.1 Ostrea lurida
ATTTTAATGTAATGAGCCTCCTTAAAAATCTGATCTCCAACATAATGCAATGTTGTTCGATATCCGTCACAAATAAAAGGAACCCAAGATTTTAAAAACATCTCTATGAAATACACACATAAACGATTAATCTGGCTCCAAGACCATAAACTGACAGTTGATCTCAGTCTGTATAGTTCAAATCCAGCTGTACTTTTGAAATAATTTTCACAAACAAATAATTTAATTTCCTACATATCTGTATATATTACATTTTCTTAAAGACATTAGTGTCTAAGATATTGGTAAAATTTTGCATGTTCTAAAATGGTGGCAAAATTAAAGATCATAACAAGAAAATTGCAAAAAGTTATTCAGAATCTTTATAAACACATTGGATATGATAATAATTACAAAATAATTCCCTGTTCTCAATTTTAACTGGTACCCTGTTTGATTTCACATCTCTTTTGTTTCTGTGTAGCCACCAATCAGTGGGGTACCAGTTTTATATATTGCCTTCCAGACAATAATTCTAAAAAGGCTACAAGATCAAAATGATTTCAATATAAAAGCGCTGCAGCTTTTGATAACTCATAATTGATACTACAAATTTGTTTTTTGGAGTTCTTTTTGTAAAATATTGTGATGTAATTTTTTATAGACACTATGCCTTTAATAAACCTGCATTTTAAAAATATCTGTGCTAGCTAGATTAATTCTAAAATACAAGTCATAAAATTTTGACTTCAGTCTGTTCTCATTTTATGGTCATGGAGCAGATTACAGTCAGTGAGTTTGTCCTTTTCTAAAAAGAGCGGATTGAGGAACTGATTACAATCAAAAGTTGATAGGCTTCATAAGATTTTATCATGTGACTGCATTTTGATCGTATATATACAGATGTTTAAATGCAATGGATGAATAAATGTGTAAAATTGACCTTATATGCATGATTCTGAGGTAGAAATACAAAATTGTATTTATGATCAATGTGTGATGTTTTATATATTTTACATGGATTAATCGCTGAATACAAGACATATTAAGTTAAATAAAAACACAAACAGCTAGTATTTCAATACACTGTTCAATATCATAAACATAAGATATCATAACTACAACAGATCATATTATTGTAACAGCTAGGATGGAAAAATGTAGCGCCAAGACCAGAATGCAAGGCTGAGCGACGCGAACCTCCCCAGTGACACAGCACAAAACTGGGTTACTGGGTTCCCTGAATCTCTACACACAAAAATAGGTCCCAAGTAGCACAATTATCATGTTTTACGCTGATAATATATTCAATTTAATGAAAATTATCAGAGCTGTCTCAAAAATCATTTATAAAGTAAATTTTCTTCTAATCATTATGAAATCAAAAGCACCTGATATATTATAAATATTTCATTATACCAGAAACAGGTTACGAACCACTTGATATTTAAAGACAGGATAGGACTATATAATCTTGTTACCATGCACAAGACTCATGACAATCCAAAAATGCTGCTTCTAATCATCACACACATGGCACTTCAGGTTACAAACTTAAACCTTTGCAGATTAATTAAAATAATTTAAGAAATTTAATTAAATTGTTTTCAGATGGAACGTTTATAGCGTAACAACTCAAAAAACTTGTACTTCTAGGCATAATGAAAGCACCTGATCCCATCACTTTGCTGTAGGGAAGTGGCTTCCAAATACAATTTATTCAAAATTAAGGCATATTTTGATTTATATAGAAGCGATGTTATTCCTAGTTCAAGCTGTGTATGCGGGCTTCAAGAGGACTGAATACGCGCGCCCATCATGTCTTGTTTGTGATAATGCCATACATTGATAAGAAGTCCAAAATAAACAATCTGTACAACTTTAAACCAACATGGTGAAGCAAGGACAAACACTAGAGAGTGGAACTGCAAAATGGGCTAATAAGTCTGATGTAGAAATATTACCTGCATGGACAAAGAACATTGACCTAACCACTGGTATGGTCTCATTTCTTTCTTTTTCTGAGCGACAATAGAACAATGATCAAAGCAAGTATAATTACTAAAAGGATATTTGAATAAACATACAATGACTGTATCTGGTGACTTTAGAGAAATAAACTTATAAGTCTAGTGCATGGTTCAATAAAAGGTGAAGACAACGAACAGTGATCAATCAAATGTAAGTCCCAAACAGAATACAAAACAAAAGTTGCATGGGCAAAGCGTGGAGTACTCTCAAGGTGTGATCTAGCTATAACATATTTCTTGTTGAGGATACATGTACTGAGATCAGACAATGGTGATTGTTCATTAGTGAACTGACTGCGCTTGTTTCTTAATTTGTGAGTAGGATGATCGGTGAATCGAATTTGAGAACTGAATCTGTCTATAGCAATGGATATAGGGTAAAATCAGTAACCAGATTGCCACCTGAGGCTCCTGGTGCAAAAGTTCTTCCTGAAGTTCAGCGATAACCTTTTGGCTATAGAGATTTAATTTTTTTCACTCAACCGATTTGTAGCACGATTTGGAGCTTGCCAAGGATTTCATTAATCTGTAAGTTAATTAATCCTGGCACTGGATAAAAGCAGGTGGCCCATCAAGATAGTTCGATTGTAGGTAAATCTTCTTCTTCTTCTTCCTGTACAAGTGCAGGACTCCCAGGGGAGTGTAAATATGCACTGACGCAATATGCTAGGCACGGCTAAAAACCTTTCGACAAATTTACAGTTAAAATGTTGATAAAAACATCTCGTCTGGTGTCTCACTGAACTGGAGCATGCTGCCTGGGTGGAAGTCAGCAGCATGCGGATGCGGAAGGCTCGGATGGAACTAGCCATGCCTCACTGAAGATGGTAGATTTATTCCAGTCTCGGATTGTGCGTGAGAAGGAAGGAGTTGTCATATACTTCCTTGCCAGCGGAGAGTTGGAGAAACTTCCGGGCTCCTCTTGTTCTGTTGTCCCCAGGTGTTAGATACATGGGAAGCATGTATGTCGATTTGATCATGCGAGATCTTGTAGAGCATGATGAGCCTAGATGTTCTACGGTGGTCAACAAGGGTATCCCATTGCAACTGATGGATCATGTGCGTCATGTGAGTGATCCCTGTAGTTACCGGTGATGAATCTGGCTGCTCTCCTTTGGACACCTTCCAAGATCATAAATGTATGTATCTTAGACAGCGTTGCATTTTTCATTCAGTATAATGCATGCAGTCATGTAAGAAGTGACATTTTCTCTCAATATACACACAAGTGTGATAGTGTGAGTTACAGGTCATTCTACTAGCTCTGGCTAGAGGGTTAACCCCTTAGCTCGATCGATAGTTCACTGGACTGCTGTGCCAGAGGACCCGGGTTCAAATCCCATCAGAGGCATGAAAATTGTCTCTGTTACACAAGCTGAAAATTACGCTTCAGAACGACAGTTCCTAATCTCATTTACTGGATCATCTGACATATTGCTGTTCTTACTGAAATTAATTTGGAAACTTTTATCATGGCAAATGTGACATGAGTTGCACAAAAATTTTTGAATGCTTTTGAAAGGTGTAAGGTGTCAAAATGGCATTTTATGATCATTGTAAGCATTTGTGTTTGAACGGATGATTAAGAGAGATTATTATACCTCAAGGGATAGACATGACGATTACTGAAATACGATTGGTTGAACAGATCACGTGATCAGGGCGACAAAACTTCATGTACCCCTCCCTCAGGACGTCGTTTACTGCATCCCTCTGGGAGCCTTCGGGTTTTTTTTTTTTTTTACAAGAGATATTATCAAGCAGTTAACTATTATTGTTGCTATCTTGTTATTGTTTGACAGTTGTTGACAGGTGAAATTACATACAATTTATAATCTACACAGAAAAAAATTCAAATGCATGTATTGCTAATTAAATTTGCTGGTTTTCGTTGTTGTTTGTTTGGGTTTTTTCGGTATAATAAAAAAACCAATTTATTGCCCTGCTAGGAGGGAGACATGAAAGCTTCAATGTCCAACCCAGTAATTCTGTCCCCTCGGCGCGTTGCCCTCGGGGACAATGATGTACTGGGTTGGACAAAGCTTCATGTCTCCTCCTAGCAGGGCAATAAATGTATATTGACATACAGGTTCTGTAATCAAAGCCATCAAGCAATAATTAAATTTTGCACACGGTCTCCCTATCTGTTCTATTACAATTTTTCAGGTTTATATCCGTGTAAATCCTAATTTTACGGTTCATACCGTATAGACTGAACTTCGTACGTCACAATTCTATACGTCACAGACAAATGATCGATTCCTTATTGTGACGTCAGTTGAAGCTAAATTCCTACGACATGGACTTTGACATTTGTTTTGTTATTCAGAACTTCTAAATAAAGTTTAATATTATGACTTCAAAGTAGACCTAGTCATTAGAAATTTAATTATAAGAAATGACTGTTATATTTTCAAGTTTATCGGAGATTGAACAATGTTGCCTATTTGCAAACACAATATAATCCGTACGCGGATTATATATGTTTGCAAATGGCAACATCAGTTCAATCTCCGATAAACTTGAAAATTATAACAGTCATTTCTTAATTAACCTGGCAAAATAAATTCAGTTGTAAGATGGAAAGAATCACCGCACTGGATAATTAGACAGCCATTTCTAGATACTCAGACAGTTTTGAAAGCTTTGAATAACAAATGCATAGACAGAGATATGACCACTGATACTCAAAACATAAATTATTATCACGTACTCCATTTCATTATATACATATTGTATAATCCTTTGAGTAAATGAAAACCATGCAGTATATCACTAAATTAGTTACATAATATTTATAGATGTTCAGATGAGAATTTTCTGCCAAGACCAGAAATTGTCTAGGTATATTTTTGTTGTTGATGGTGAAATTATGGTACTAATAATATTGTTGATAATCTGATCATGAATATATAAATTGGTTACAATAGTTTAGAAAATTGGCTGTTTTTCCTTGAAATTTATATTTTGTCAGCGGTCAGGTGTGTTTAACTGCCAAAAGATCCTGACTAACCATAACCCAGTATATATATTTAGAATCACTCATATTGTCAGGCTTAAAGCAATACAAGCTGTAAATGACGGCAAATAAATAACAAATACAGCGACATATTTGTGATTTAGAATAATTACGTAATTTTATTGAATCAGAGTTGATTTGAATCAATAAACGCGTCAAATCAGCAGAAAATGTCGATTCATGAATTACTGGCATCCTGTCAGTAATTCTTGTTCGTCATCTCCGACGCAATGACTTCGGAGGTCACCAGTTCGGAATATCGCAGAAGAGAAACACGCGTTACACACGTGTCAGATTAACATGCCAATTGCAAAGAAAATTGTAAAACAAAAGTTTATTTGAGCGGCACAAAATGCGTAATAATTACTTTGTTACACATATAGTACTTTTAGTCATTCATGATAAAATGCAATATTTCAAAACATTTACTAACAGCAGTTTCTATCTCTGTTTGACCTTGACGTCAGCAATCCGATTATGTTCCGCAATCGTCGTACCCGTGTCATTGCGTTTGAGGCTATGGCGGGTTATTCGAAATGCTCATTCAAGATATGCTCTCAATCAATATTCCAATGCTTATTTTGTGAAAATTTTCACCAGATCTTAATTATTATATTAGTTATATCAGTAGGTACTAACTTGTGCATATCTGAGTAGTTGAAAAAATGCCGTCAGTTACAGCTTGTATTGCTTTAATTTCTCTCCCATTGCGAGTATTTGCGACGTTATACCAAAACTGTTGACATAGCACATCTTCAACAAATGATGGGTAGAAAAATTCAGGATTCATGTTGGCAAGTCTACAAATTCCTAAGATCTGGTACAACATTAATTGTGCAGTTAAATGTCCAGCATGAGTAATTGTCAAAACAGAAAGTGTGCACTTCAGGTTCAAGGATGTTAATTAAATACGTAAACTTGTAGAAACAAGGAAATAGACCACATAACATAAAGAACCGCCTTAAGCAGAACATGTTAAAATTTAGGTGGACATAGTCCAAAATCTTCTATTTTTCTGGTGAGATATATAACTTTTCACCTTATGACATTGGGTATTTACATGTACAGTACGTCTGTTTGAATGCAGGTATGTTACATGTATGTTCATACTTTTCTGAGAGAACTTACAATAAACAGGACTAGCACAAGTAAATATTTGATAATAAAACAGAATTAAACAGCATATATACCCCATTTTTGTCCGCCATGTCTGTCGCTCTCTGTCAGAAAACAAAACGAAAGTAGACACAGCACACCAAAATTCCAATACCATATGGTAGCTCGTACGGGACATATTTCGTAGTATGAGTCTGTTGTTCGTCCGTCGATGCGACCATCTAGTCATCCTGGAGTTGGGGAAATTATGTTCTGTGGGAACGCAGATGACTGATGAGGCCAACCTGCGCCGGAAGAGTTTTGGCAAAAAGGACAGGGAATGGTGGCAGCTGTTGCAGGTTGCTGGCTCTGTTTTTTCCTGGCCTGTCTGCGGTTCTCAGCAACAGCGATCCTGTTGGCCTCACATACTTTGGCACCTTATGTACAGCTGATCGCCGCTCCTCTGTCTTGGGGCTGCCTGCTCCCACGTGCCATGTTTGATGTTAAAGGCTTTCAGAGAGGCTTTCAGCGTGGTCCTTGAAACGCTTCTTCTGGGCCGCCTTGTGACGTTTTCCTTGCTGTAGCTCGCCGAACAGCAGTTTTTTGGGGGTACATAGAATTCCGAAATACCCTTGATACCGAAATACCCTCATAAAACACCGAAATACCCCCCTAACTACCGAAATACCCAATTTTTTCATTTCATATTATTGTAATTATATATTTGTGTAAGAAGTTGTGTTTATATAAAAACAAGTATTTAACAATATAATGGAATTTTCTTGTATATTACTTGAGCCAAAAACTGTAAACTCTCATATCATAAAATAGTGTATTTGTGTTAGAATTCTTAAATATTCAGAACCAGAATAATTTTTGTGTGCCATTCCCAATAGCAAATGCCGTATAAGCTTACTTATATGCTATTTTATCGACCATTTAATAATGCTGTTAACAAGATCCACCGTTCTTTTCATAAGCCGTATCCAGTGTGAAATAAAAAGAAAGAAAAATTCAATAAATTATATGATGTTTGTTTTATAAAAAAAAACTTGTAACAAATATTTAAATTACAAAATATGAAATGAAAAAATCGAGTATTTTGGTAGGTAGGGGGTATTTCGGTGTTTTCTGGGGGTATTTCGGTAATCAGGGTATTTCGGTAATTCTATGTACCGGTTTTTTTTGGGGAGACGTTCATCTGGCATGTGAGCTAGTGACCCTGCCCAGCGAAGCTGGGACTGCATCAAGATGGTGTGAATGCTAGGCAGGTTCAGCACGTGTTAGGACTCAGTGTCTGAAATCCTGTCTTGCCACTTGATGTCGAGAAGTTTTCTGAGGCAGGTGGTGTGGAAGTGGTTCAGCTTCCTGGCGTGACGCTGGTAGACTGTCCGGTTTCACAGCCGTAGACAATGCAGTGAGAACAACAGCCCGGTAACACCTTGATCTTTGTCTCTGTGGTGATCCTCCTCTGTTCCAGACATTCTTGCGTAGTCTGCCAAAAGCGGCACTCGCTTTGCGAGTCTGGCATTGACTTCATCGTCAATGACTAAATTTCTGGAGAGTGTGCTACCAAGGTAGGTGAACTTGTCCACCGAGTTCAGTCGCTTGCCCGTTGATGGTGATGTTCGGTTCAACGTATGGCTTGGTGGTGCCTGGTTGATGCATCACCTCAGTCTTTTTGTGCTGATGGTAAGGCCAAACGTCTGTCGCAGGCGTCAGAGAAAACAGGTCAAACGCTGTGTTGCATGTCAAGCTTCGGTGGCAGCGTTTTCCGTGTACAAATTGTTTTTGGTGTTGGGAATTTTAGTTAGGACTTGTTCTATGGAATGTCGTACTATGTATTGTTAGTTACTAGGTGTTTGCAAGCGTCTGTTGAATTGTGGTTGGCGCATGTGTCACGGCTGCTGATTCCGCTCCTGTATTTTGTGGGCAGTGGGCAAGCTCCTTGAGCGCAGGTCATCGGCAAACAGGAGTGTTGATGGTGTCAGTCGAAACCTTGGTTTTTGCTTGAAGCCTCCTGAGGTTAAATACTGAACCATCTGTCCGGTAGTTGATGCCAATGCCCACATCTGCGTCTCTGAAGGCATCTGTCAGCATGGCTGAGAAACATGAGGTGACAAAGTGGGAGCAAGGACGCAGCCTTGTTTTACTCCGTTGGAGACAGGGAATGGAGCCAGTCGTCTCTCTGTTGTCCTGGACTCTTGCCAGCATGCCATCGTGTAGCTGTCGTACGAATGGTGATGAACTTTCTCCGGGCATCCGTACTTCGCCATGATTCTCCAAAGACCTTCTCTGCTAACAGTGTCGAAGGCCTTGGTTCAGATCGACATAGGTGGAGTAGAGGTCGGCGTTTCTGCTCCTGACACTTTTCCTGTAGCTGTCTAGCAGCAAATACCATGTCGATAGTCCCGCGTTCTTTCCGGAAACCACACTGGCTCTCAGGTAGGAGGCCTTGCTCGAGGTGTGTGATAAGGCGGTTGAGCAGAACTCTAGCCAAGATCTTGCTTGCGATGGACAGCAGTGAGATTCCGCGATGATTGTCGCAAACTTGGCGGTTTCCTTTGCGTTTGTAGAGGTGGATGATGGTAGCGTCCTTGAAGTCCTGTGGCACTGTCTCGTGCTGCCAGATAAGCTGAAACAGCTGGTGAAGTTTTCTCGATCAGGGCACACCTCCTCCTTAAAGATTTCAGTTGGATGGAATCCGAACAGGGTGATTTGCCACTTGAAAGTAGTCGGACTGCTTTCTGAATTCAACAAAGGTGGGTAGGGCGTCCATGGTCTCTTCGACAGGGACTTGGGGTAACCTGTCGATAGCATCATCGTTGATGGTGGAAGTCCTGTTCAGGTTCCGCCCATCTCTCCAAACGTTCTCCTTGTCGGTGATAAGGGTTGACCATCAGCACTGAGGAGGGGAGACAGTGATCCTGAGGTAGTAGGGCCATAGACTTCCTTCAAACTGGTCGTAGAAGCGGCTTCATGTCGTCCTGTCTGCAAAGCCCTGGATTCGTCCGCTTTGGTACTCAATCAGGAATCCTGCATCTGGCGCAACTTCACTTGTATGATGCTCCGTACGTATCCTCAGTGTGTCTTTCTTGGATGCTGACTTTGGGTCGTCGAGATGAGCTTTGTAGGCACGATGCTTTTCCACTAGCAGATGCTGGATCTCTGTGCAGTTCTCGTCAAACCAGTCCTTGTGGCTTCCTTGTAGCTGTCCCGAGGCACTCCATGGCTGTGTTGTACACCGTGTCACGGAGCGCAGCCCACGCTGTCTCAACATCCTGGCCTTCCAGCACACAAGGAGTCTAAGCGTTGCTTCCAAGATGTCGGCAAAAGACTGCTTGATGTTGCTGACTTTCAGGCGTTTTGGCGCTTTAATTCCCTGTGGCCGTCTTTTGGGCTGGACGCGAATATTGAGTTTGGAGACAACGAGGCGGTGGTCTGTCCAGCACTCTGCACCACACATGGTCTTCGTGACTCGTATGTCTTGCCTGTCCTCCTCTTACGATGACGTAGTCGATGAGATGCCAATGCTTTGAGCGGGGATGCATCCATGACGCCTGTTACGAGAAGGGAGGTTGTAGACGGTGTTAGTGATCAGAAGGTTGTGCTCTGCCGCAAGTCTGGAGTAATAGTAGACCGTTGCTGTTGCAGTTGCCGACTCCATGCTTCCCGATCACTCCTTCCCAGGAAACGCTGTCACGACCAACTCTCGCGTTAAAATCACCAAGAATGATGAATTTGTCTGCGTTGGGAACAGCGGTGATGACAGTGTTCAGATCTTCATCAAAACTTGTCCTTGGTCTCAGCTGGGTTGGTCATGGTGGGGGCATAGGCACTGACAATGGAGATGTACTTATGCCCATGAGAAAGGGGGAGTCTCATCGTCATAAGGCGATCATTCACACCCTTTGGGGGACCGGCCAACTTGCCAACCAATGTCGTCTTGACTGCAACCGCTGTATGAGTCTACGCTAGAAGGAACGCCGCTAACAGGCATCTGACCTGATATCTCATCAAGACAAGTTTGCCCCCCCCCCCACCCCCACCCAAACTTCAGTGTTCGAATGACCTTTCTTTTTTTAAATTTTATTAATTATTATTATTTTTTTTGCTTGTCACACAAAATTTTAAGTTTGCCTCCCACTTTCTGTGATTTTTTTAAGTTTGCCCCCTTTCAAATCAGTCCTACGCCCCTGTTTAGTTCTGTTAAAGTTTACCAGAATGACAAATGACAATGTATTCTAACATGATGAATTAGGTGAAAAATGAGAGATATATTATTATGAGATGTCATTTGTGGGAGATTCTATCAGAAATAAAGATATATTTAATTTTAAGGTTCTCAGGCCTTCAGTCATTACTTTAAAATTGTGACAAATTTGTTTATGTCAAAAATATTCTAAGTTGCGTCAAACAGGAAGTTGACATGCAGCAGATTGGAAACTGTGTTACACGATGCGGTTCTCCATACTAATGTGCTGTGCCAATATCAGGAAGCTGGCCTGTGTGTTTCCTGAGAATTTTTGTGACGCCGACGCCTGGTACAAGATGACTCACAGTGATCCCTATACATATGTCGCCTCTGCTAACGCAGGCAGGCGAAACAATAACTTTCGGTGTGGCACCTTGCAAAATGGTTGTGAGAAATATTGGCAAAGTATTAAACGTAATCATAGTCCCAAAAAACACATACAAGATCGAGTGTTGGGCAACACGGACCTTCGACAAAGCGAAGGCAGGATCAGGTGCCATGGAGGAGTAAGCATCCTCTGCTGACCGGTCACACCCGCCGTGAGCCCGTAGTCGAAACAAAGTAAACGGGGTTACCCCGTGATGTAATAGACCGTGAAGACAGCCGTTCTTCGGTGGATGATTTACTGAACATTTGACTCCAATCACCGATGGCCGGAGTCCCTTGGGGATACGGGTTAGAATAGGTCCCCAGTACCACTTGCTATATATAGTGGTAGCAACCGAGGTCCCGTGTCACAGCCGTTATCCCTCTGTGATCAAAAGTCGTGAGCGACGATCAAAGACTTAACTTTTACAGCCCTTCACCTGCAGATGGTGACGTCTCCATCGGAGTGAAAAATACTTAGTGGGACGTAAAACAATATACAACTGTACAACAAACCCACCGATGGTCAGATGGTACATTTGGTTGCTTTGTTACTCGATAAATATATACAATAACGACACAATATGGCTGAAATGTTGCCCATCAGGAAGAGAAGTGTTGGTGCCCCCCCCGGACTATCCTTCGAGATTTTGCAAATGTGTACAGTCATCAAATATTAAAGAAAAGAATATCAGGACATTTCAATCCTACCAATTTATCCGTCTGATTCATAGGGGTATTAATTCTAAAGAAATTTACTACCACACTAACAGGCAACTAGAAGTACCCCATTTCGCCGACAAGAGGATCGCTAGTTAAAGACACAAGATACTGCATTTTCAAATGGGGCAACGAAAGCAAAGCTAAAAAATCTGACTAGACGTGATTTTCCTTATATATAAGGCACGTATATCGTTTATGTCAGAGCTTTATCATGCGTCACCAGAAGAATTGGGTGTATACCATACTCATACAAAACGTTACTCTGTTCCATTGAAAGTTTTAGATAGATTATTTGAAAAAGCAAAGCTAGTCCATACTCGGATTTTCCAACATTAGAATACAGACTGAATTATGTAATTACGAATGTTATCCATCACAGGGAAACTAAACCAGCGCGGGTTGCTGATAATAATTCTTCAAATCAACTTGTAATGTTGCATCCAAAGCCTCGTCTGGAACAATCACACGTTTGTCTTGGAATTCTTTAGCAACTCCATGGCTTAGAGTAGAAATATTTGAAAAACCTCTAACCATAATCAGAAGATCGAATTCGAAGTCCAAGCACTGCTGAAAATATACTTTAAATGGCTACAGATGGGTGGAATTAATCACACCCTCAAAGAAAGAACAAGCAATTTCATAATCTACTTTCATTTACGTACCCTTGCTGAAAAATATGTCTACTGTTTTATAAGTCTAGTGCTCTTCACAGATTTCATTTCTATGCCATCATTAATTTCCTTGAACAGATCGTAAAGAACAGATTGAATAATGGTAGTCATTATTCTCGTGTATTAATGTGCTTATTTGGCTGTTTCAATTTTGCGTTGTAGTTCTAGAAAGTCCAGCTGATGGTCACTTCTCAGCAATGACATGGTCTCACTTCCCAAAATGTCCTCAAGAAATTCCAGGATGTTGTGGTCAACGTTGGTCCCTCCCCAATTACCTCCGGATGATTGTATTAACTCTTTAACACTCCCATCTTCAAGAACCTCGTGTGTCGTTATATCCATTGTTCCTCCTTCAAATGAGAAACAAAACATTCTGTTGAAAACGCATAAAGAAAAACGATAGATGAAACGGTGAAGATAACCAACATTGATCAATCTCAAAAGTCTCAAACAAAGTTGGGCAAACAAGGACCCATGGATACACCAGAGGTGGTCTTTGGAAAATTAAGCATCCCCTGATGAACGGTCACACCCGCCGTGAGCCCATTTTCTTTATCAGGTTTAGGAGGAATCCGTATTCAACATCTGTGTATAAAGAACGGCTTAACAATTGCTATGAAACACGTCAGATAGCATTTTACTCAAAGGTAGGTTGCATAGACAAACTAGGTCGTTATAACGACCATATAATTTGCAAAATGCTGACTTTAAACGAAAAAGCAAAGATAACGAATAACAATCAATCTTGTAAGTCCGAAATAGAATACAAACAAAAGTTGGGCAAATTCAGACCCCTGGACACACAAGAGGTGGGATCAGGTGCCTAGGAGGAGTAAGCATCCTCTGTTTCCCGTTCATACCCTCCGTGAGCCCATTGTGTTGATCAGGTAACAGAGTAATCTGTAGTCAAAATATGTAGGACGGTCATACCCACCATGAACCCAGTGTCTTGACTTGGTAAACGGAGTAATATAAAATGGCGAAGTAACAAAGTATTACACGTAATCATAATCCAAAAAACACATACAAAATCGAGTGTGGGGCAACACGGACCTTCGACAAAGCGAAGGCAGGATCAGGTGCCATGGAGGAGTAAGCATCCTCTGCTGACGGGTCACCCGCCGTGAGCCCGTAGTCGAAATAAAGTAATCGGGATTACCCGTAGTCAAATCTAGTAGGAAAATGACAGTCTAACAAAGGGTATGAAACAAATCAGTCAACATATGACTTAGTGATACTTTGTAATCGCAAACAAGGTCATTATAGCGACCGTAGAATTTGCGAAATGATTACTTTAAACGAGATTCGTTATAACCCTGCAACTTCAATCTTTTTGTTAGTAGTTGGCCTCGCTTTAAAAAATCCGCATACGCATAGCATGCTCTTGCGTATCGAATCAACTGCGAGATAGTAATCCGTAGTCAAAGTCAGTGTATAAGAACGACCTAATAATTGTTATGAAACACGACATATGAATGAATGATATGTCTTATAATGGCAAATTAGATCGTAATAACGACAAATAGGCGAAGGTAACATCGTGTTAAATGTAATCATAATCCAAAAAACATATACAAAACCGAGTGTAGGGCAACACGGACCTCCGACAAAGCGAAGGTAGGATCAAGTGCCAAGGAGGAGTAAGCATCCTCTGCTGACCGATCACACCCGCCGTGAGCCATAGAATTGCAAAATGCTGATTTTAAACGCTGTGATATTCAAGTATTACCACATAAATATTGGAAGGCAGCGAGATATTAATTTCGATTTGAAATTGCAATATCTAAACCACAGTGATTGTGTGATGTATCGTAAGATTGGATTATTGTAACCATAACAACGACAGGAGAGTCTACTAATTTTTACTGCACTGTGTACCATATGTGGTAAATGACTATTCATAGTTAATTATGATTATATGAATTTATATTTCATTGTTGCGATAAAATTAGAATTTTGAATTTCTATAGAAAGAAGCAAAAACGTCCTTTCGTTTGTTTACGAGTTCTAATTCAAGGAGTGTAGCTTCAAATTCCTTACGTAAAATTAGGGAATAATTACCTTCTCATTCTGTGATTTGCCACGTTAATGCTGATTTAACGGTTGCAACTGAGTTTTACCGGCGACGCGTAAGCGGAGCCGGTAAAACGGAATCGGTCGCAAATCACAAATGAGAAGGTAGTTATTCCCATTCTAATGCATTTTTGCTGACTGTTTTACATTTGTTTTGCTATTGTGTAGAAAAATGATTATGCTTTTGACGTTATGTTTTGCGTCACAGCATTGTGACGTCACAATCGAAAGTTTCCCATCTCGTTAACGCTCATTAACCATCTCAAATGTCAGTGTATTAGCCAATCAAAATACATGTTACAAACAATTGCAGTAGAATGTGAATTTATTTTTGTATTTTATCAATTGTGTCGAAGGTTAGTTTATGTAGACAATGCTACCATCTATGTAAGTCACGATAACACAAGTTTATTTAATGATAATAAGTTGACAAAATCACCCTATACATTAGTACTTCAGTCTGTCTCAAGCGTCAAAATGGAACGCATCACAAGTTGTTTCGTGCTCTTGTACTTCTGTTTAAATGTAGAGTGTCTGCTGTTTATCGGTCAAGCAAACGTCACGCCAACATCCAGTGGACAACAAAATATCAATCTGGACAATCAATTGCGTCAGCTAGAAAGAGTTCTGGATTCAGTCGTGACAGAGGTATTGTCTTTGAAACAGAAAAACCAACAACAGCAAACGAGGATATCCGCCTTGGAAAATGAACTTCAAAACGTTCAGAGAGAAAGCAGCCTATTGAGAAGCGATTTAGAAATTTGCAACTCTAGCACTACTTATTTATTGGAACAAAATGCCATTCTTAAAAAGAAAGTAAATTCTTTGAATACTTTATGCATGCTGATCCAACAAAATATGGTCACTCCGGCGAATATGAAAAGTCTGGAAGACGTCTTAACCTTTGAAATGGAACAGAATATTAGAGATAGTGAACAAAAACTTATGATGAACATATCTGGTACCATTCAGGATCTTCACCTCCGGGACCGATATATGTCACAATCTTTGTTAGATGTACACAACAGCACGGCAGCATTAAAGTCCTCCATGGAAGTACAGCAAAAATTAGCCAAGCTTGCAATTCAAAACTCGACGTTTACCTTGCACAACGAAATAACCAAAGTGAATGATTCGCTTTCCAAACTTCGGAATGCACGTATGTATACTGCTGTATTTACATGTAGTTTCACTATCTTCATCTTGGTCAGGCAATTGTACTAATCCGTCGTCAGAATCAATATGGAAAGTACGACCGAACAATTGGTATGAAACACACAAGAAAGCATTTAACCTAATGACAGTTTGAATCATTATAACGACTAAAGAATTTGCGAAATGGTGACTCTAAGCAAGGCTATTGAAATCCCTGTAAAATCTACTTAATAATTACCAGTAGCTTGCTCCGATTCCGAAGTTGATCATATACAGAACGTGCTCTTTTGTACCGAATCAATTTAGAAACATAAACACTGTATGATGGTCACTGCATGTTGCAAATTCATGGTCGTTGTAACGATCTAGTATACCAATACAACCTGTTTACGTATTTCATACCAATTGTGGTCAACTGATTGTGACTTCGGTTTGCTCCGTTTGTCTGATCGGGTTTCACGGCGGTGTGACCGGTCAACACGGGCTACTTACTCCTTTAGACACCTGATCCCACCTCTGGTATGTCCAGTAGTGGTACATGTTCGTGTATTCCTAATAGGAGTTATGAGATTGATACAACGGTATCAATCACATACCTTGATTATTTTACTATATACAAAAATTACATATCTGCATTTGTACCACTAGGTTAAAACCACATAATTCAATTTTACATTCTTGAATTATTTTTACGACTACCTCGAACCACTATCACGCCACATGATTAATCTAATATAATGATTTTTTTCCCCAGACATTGGATCTAATGTAGCTTTCACAGCTGGAGCTGATACACAGAAATACAGCAATGGACAGACTGTTATATTTGGTAGGATGATATACGAGGTTGGCGGTGGATATAACCCTACAACTGGAGTGTTCACTTCGCCAAAGGCTGGACTCTATATTATATTTTGTACCGTTGTGGCAGACGACCTACGATCTTTCTGGACCCAGATAATGATTAATGGTGCAGTAAAGGCAGGAGTAATGGCTTATAATCACTCTCCTCAAAATCTCTACCAATCCGCATCCAACCTCATTGTACAACATCTACAGGCAGGAGACAGGGTCTGGATACAACTGCATTACGGAGACTTGCTGTACAGTAACAAACCAGACTCAACCTTCTCAGCGATCTTGATCAACGGTTAAGAATGAGATTGTTGTTGCTACTTTAAGCTTTACAGGAATACCATGTACATGTATATGATTTAATCAACGAATTATAAACACCTGAAACATTTCTTTGTAGTTTCTTTCATCACTTTTGCCAACCTCATATGTGTTTGAATGTAAAGGCAAAGATAACGAACAGTGATCAATCTCTTAAGTCCAAATATAATACAAAAAACAAGAGTTGGACAAATAAGGACCCCTGGATACCCCAGAGGTGGGATTAGGAGCCTCTCCTGTTGACCGGTCACACCCGCCGTGAGCCCATTGTCTTGATCAGGTAAACGGAGTAATCAATAGTCAAATCAGTGTATGAAAAAGGGCTTAACAATTGCTACGAAACACACCAGACAGCATTTGACCAAATGACAGGCCGTACTGGCAAACTAAATCGTCATAACGACCACAGAAGTTGCGAAATTCTGTCTGTTAACAATAATAGAATAAGTTACGGACAAGCATCTGCCGAAAAAGCTAATTATAAATGCACATAATGTTGAATGTCGTTCGATGATTGATCTGAAAGAAGACTGTAGCATGATTGACACATAGATAACACACAGATGAGTTAAACTTAGTTTTTCATTCACAAAAAAAAAAAAAAATCACTAAAACCATTAGAGTCTTCATCAGAATGTATCTATAGTCTACAAATGTTAATTGGAAACGAAATTTCTCATCCGTGTATACCTGTTACATCTACGTATGATTTACACTTAAC
Organism: Ostrea lurida; assembly: GCA_903981925.1. Taxonomy (NCBI): domain Eukaryota; kingdom Metazoa; phylum Mollusca; class Bivalvia; order Ostreida; family Ostreidae; genus Ostrea; species Ostrea lurida. The sequence continues at coordinate 17,264 of CAJDSM010001792.1, forward strand.
AGAAATCCTAGTGACTATGGTAAAGGCAAAAATAACGAACAGTGATCAATCTCGTAAGTCTAAATAGAAATATAAAACAATGAGTTTGGTGCAACATGGCCGGAAAAAGAGGTGGCCCTGGACATACCAGAGGTGGGATCAGGTGCCATAGGAAGGAGTAAGCAATCCCCTTGTTGACCGGTCACCCGCGTGAGCCCACAGTCTTGGTCAGGTAAACGGAAACAATCAGTAGTCACAATCAGGTGTGAATAAACGGCCTACAATGGTTATGAAAACACATCAGACAGCATTTGACATCAATGCAGGTCATATTGGTAAACTAATTGTTACACACCGACCATAGATAATACGAAATGCTGCCTTTAAAAGTGACTGTTGAACCCCTGCGACAACTTGTCTGCAGTAGCCTGCGCTCGATCAAAAACTGATCGTCCGCAGAAACAAAGCTCTTGCGTATCATTGGTACATTTAAGTGTGGTTTGCAAGTTGATTGAATTTCATTATTATTGAGAATTTAATGGGGTTTCTTTTATTTCTAAACTGTACGAGAAGACAAAGGTGCCAAAACAAGATTTGTTTGTGAAACATGATGCCCCCGGATTCCACATGGCAGTTGAAGGGGATTGCTAAAAGGATTACGCATGTGAAATTTAAAAAATCTGTCACTTACCATTCAAAAGTTATGGCCAATGTCAAAAAATTTGAAAAGTAAGTCAAACTTCAAGGTCAAGGTTAAAAGTTTTAGTACCAGTGGAATGGATAAGTCATAAAAATACACAGTCACATGTAAGATGAGAGTCCTATCACTAACCATTCAAAAGTTATGG
>CAJDSM010001793.1:0-12843 GCA_903981925.1 Ostrea lurida
TGGCATTATCTCCAGGGGTGGGGGTGGGTGGGGGAGGGATGGGACTACTTTTGACAGATCGGACTCCCAGGACGAGTCTGGGGTGAGGTATGTGTCGACACCATATCCGTAGCCTTATGTCCTCCCCATATGTGTCCACACCATATCCGTAGTCTTATGCCCTCCCCACTTCGATAGTAAGTTGGCAGATTTTATGGTGAAACCTAGCATTCAGAAGCTCTCTGGGATTCTGCTGATACCTCGCACTTGTCATGCTAGTGGGAATTCCTCCCGGATCTGCCTGGTAAATCCCTTGGAACGAGTTGCGAAGTTGCAAGAAGGATTTGTAAAGTGTGCTAGTGTTGAGCTTGAGCACCATTTCCATGAAGAGGGAAGTTTGTTTCCTAACAGGTGGAACCCAGGAGAAGCCCTATGGGTCTTGAGACCACAGAACGTTGATTTGGAAAATCCAGACTCTGGAGGCTGAGGAACTAGGATACTAGTATCCGCCTGGTCATATGGTGGAGTGATCTAGGGATGTTGAGTTCGGAGACAACCAGTATTCCTCCCATTCCTTTGAACGTACATGTACGTGGCGGCGGAATAGTGGAGATTGCCGTTCGCCTGGAACCTCTGGACATGAACCAGACTGTCCCAACCCTATCTAGGCGGTCACTTGTGCCCTGTTGCTTTTCTGTGGTGGGCTTCGGTCCTGCCTACCTTGATTTTGCCCCGGAGTAGTGCCACTGGTACTCTTGTTTCCCCGTTCAAGACAGTTTAGGCTATGGATCCCATCCTGTCAGAGAAAATGGGGGGAATGTAATAGTTGGGCGCGAGTCACTCTTGGAATGATTCGCCCAGTAACCTAACTGACTCAGGCCGTGCGTGGGTTTTGAGCACGGCCTAGATGCATGTAACGTTAGATGCATGGATATTATAGCTTTTAAGGTACCGAAGAGAGAGAAATAAAAAAAAATCGACTTCCAAGATGGCTGCCATTCAAGATGGCCGCCTGTTATATACCTTTTGAGCATTTTTAATGGTAACCCTTCTTGTATGTAATATATCTACAAAGTTTCATCAATTTTAGTAAAAGTGTTAATTTTTGATAACTTTTTTTCCGATTTATTCTTAATTTTGTCGCATTATTTTCAAAATGGCCACCAAAAGCCGCCATTTTGAGTTATTCGATTGGGTCCACTTCTAATATTTATTGGTATGGCCTAAAGAAGATATGTGCAAAATGTCTTGCTTTGGTTGCTCGACCGATGTGAATGGGATCTTACTCCTCCCAAAAGCATCCTCAACATCCACTATCTGTTCTACCCATGGGTTTGGCTTGCCCCAACTCAGTATTAATTTTCTGATTTGGGACTTACAAGATGATCACTGTTCGTTATTTTTGCATTTTAATGCCATTTTACAATGAAACTTTAATATTTATTAAACATTATATATTGTAGATGTATTCAATTTATACTTCGCAATATTTAAGATTTAGTTCATAGAAAAATAGTTTTACTATACCAGGATTATCTGCTTTTATTCTGATTATGACGTAACCGTTTGCAGGAACAGAAATTGTGTCTTTCAGTGGAGGATTCTCCAAATTTACTCCCGGTATAAACCCTGCATTCCAAGAGGGATCTGCCCACGTTGCTTCTGTGCAAGTTTCATCCAAGCACCTAATATCTGGGTTAGGTCCAGTAGTATTTCCGGTTATTGGATCGTAAGGTGGATACGCCATCTTAAGTACGTGAAAATGATGACCATGGATGTGTACAGGATGAGATATCCCTATGAAACCTAAAATAATGTAAAGGCAAAGATAACGAACAGCGATCAATCTCGTAAGTCCTAAATAGAATACAAAAACAAGAGTTGGGCATGATTCAGAAACAAACTTATTTGAATTAATAATCTTGAGTAACCCAATTCTGCAATGTCGATGTACCTTTAACTGAAGACTGAAAATCTTCCACATCTAGGAACTTTTCAAGAAAATTATACATATATGGGAATTCTATATCCTTGTAGAAAGAACCCAAAGCTTATGAGTATTATACTTTTAGCAATCTAAAACTGCTGCAAGCTCCTGTCAACTTCATTCACTTTTCTGGCACATCATAAGTAAAACAATGTATCAAGAATAATCACCAAATATTCACTTCCCTGTACTGATATGCTACTCCATTTACCAAGCCGGAACCTTAACCGACAATCTTGGAACGCACAATCAAAATAGTAAAGATGTTCATAGATCGTCCCCGTGGGGATCTGGGTTAGAATAGGTCTTCAGTACCCTTGCCTGCTGTAAGAGGCGACTAAATGGGCGTTCCTTTCGTTGAGATCCCAAAAACCGGGCCCCATGTCACAGCGAGTATGGCGCGATTAAGATCTTTCCTTGTTCAAAAAGCCATAAGTGCAAAGCATATGCCTAAATTTTGCAGCCCTTTACGGCAATGGTGACAACTCCATATGAATGAAAAATTCTCAAGCGCGACGTTAAAACAATATACAATCAATACAATCGTGATATGCTTTTTTTAACGGTCCACTGTTGAAGATGATACGGACCAGTTAATAAAAAATATTGAGAATGTTCAGCAATTTACGATGAACCACATGGACGAAGGGTGGAAAGGAATACAGGCATTACGATAGGTCCCATGACGCGGGTAACCTGATGGGTACATCCAGCTGATCGATCAATGATTAGAAATCCCTTACCAGCTGCAGAACTGTAGCTCTGAATGGGAGATAATAGATATCTAAACATGAAATATTTGTTCATTCGTAATTTTTCAGCTCTAATGAATCTTTGTTAAGCAGTAAACTGAAGTTTTATCAAAGATGGTATATTAATGTGTTAGCAATATTGCGATACTAGTTATACAGATTTTAAACATTGTAAAGATATAAAACCTGAGGTGTAAGAAGATAACAGGTGCGCCGTGAATTAAAAGTTAAGTAAATTTTATGTCTACATATCTCTCACCAATTTTTCATAGAACCACAGTGTTGCAGCCACCCCGCGAAGAAAAATCCACAGAAAATATGTGTACACCGCCAAGTGATTGACACCCGATATAAATGCATTAGAAGTTCACATATATCTCTGAAAATTACGGAATGAAATTATGAAAACTCTTACCAATCGCTGAAATGACTATTTCTATGACATTTCCCAGACCAAATTTGAGAATATGGGTACAGTCGCATTCATTGCTTGTACATGCTCCACATGGGGTTATAACATCTATTCCAGGATATGTCTGTAAAACAAAACAGGGCGTGATTTAAGATAAATATGACTAGAAACGCATATTCCCAAAATTTAAAAATTATAGTTCAAATTTACTTAATAAGATATGCGCTGTATGGGAATATGTCGGACAATGTGTCACGCAGCCCTGGATTTTGAATTGTTTGTGGATAATAAATTTTTGAAACTATGCAATGTAAATAGCTTTACATAGAATGTTAGTTATTCCAAATCAAGTAATTACAAATCATGAAATACAAAAGATAAGATACAAAATGAAATTCAAAAACATATTTCAAGTTTTTAGGTACATGTAGATCCCCATATCACATCAAATAACGCACGAAACGGGATTCATCAGTTACGAGCGTTATCACCCGTTAACGAACCCGATGACAATTTAGTGAATATCAAAGATTGGCAGTACCGGTAGTTATATCCTCTATAACCAATGGTATTTTTTTTTGGTTTGAAAGCAAACATCAATATTCAAAATTAAAAGGAAAAACCAACCTAAATTTAAAAAAAACCAAACAAACAATAAAAAAAACCCAAAACCTTACGAATCTCAATTTTAAAACCGATCTGGTTAAGTCTTTTTTCAAAAATATATTCGAGTAAAAAAATCTCATCGTATACATTAATGCATACAAACCAAAGGCTAACGTTGCGTTATGATTTATTTGATTAGATGTTTTCCAAAGTTAATGAAATATCCGTAAATATGACAGAATATGGCATCGAATCGTGATCCAATCTTGAAAACATCCATGTTATTGTGATTGCGAATCACAAATGACGGGTAACTGCAACAACAAAATACAGGTTTATATGTGTTCCTTATTAGTTTTGTAGGGAAAATCCTTGAAAGAACTTGTTAAGTTCTTCATAAACTTTAAAAATATGCGCACAATCTAAAGCTATATATGAAATGTATGTGCCCCATCTCTTTCTTCCCATCAATCGAAAGTTACACGACAAAAGTGCCTCCGAGTCTCTCTAACACCCTCCCCCCCCCAAATATGTATATATCCTCTATGAATGAATGTGCATATCCATGATGCTTTTATGTTCATGTATTGTAAAAATATATATGAACGAAATTTAAGTACACAAACTTCATATGGATGACCATTTAATTCCTGTAACCGGAACAACAAATGCAACGTTTGACATTGAGAACGCTCTATATTTGGATACGTTTGTAAACGCAGATAGGTGGTACTATAGAACCAAATCAAACTAGTTTGCAAGAAACATGTATTGATTTGAACGGAAATATAAGAGAAATAATGATTCTGTAAAATGACAAAGAGTATGTCAAATGTATAACGGTCAACAGGATTCCATCGCCTCTGGCCGGTTGGTTTAGTTGGTAGAGTTCGAGTCCTGATCCATTCCGTTGCATTTCCTCTCTTTCTGTTATACTTTGGTGCCGTTAATCACCCCTGGACTTGCAGGTGAAAAGTTCTGCCAGGGGCAGAAGATACTATGTTGATGTATTCAGATGTGACAACATTTCAGGAGGATGGAATGTGACGGTCAGTCGGGTTCGATCGCCGGTGGCATGCAGCAGGTAGAGAACTTGACTAGCAATTCAGGATCCTGGGTTTGAGTCCTGGTCTGGTTCGTTGTAGTTTTCTTTCCTGTTACACTAGCTTTTATCTAAGACTAAGCATTTACGTTGTGCACATGTGCACAGGACACGTTTAGAATACATTATACGTTTTATGACTTGTTAAGATTAAACTATGTTTTCTAATTAATCAAACAATTATCGACAGTTATCACATGATCTGTTCCTATGTGTTCACCGAGGAAAAATAATCAAAAATCATTGTTATCATTCTATGCAATTCTTAACACGCAGAGGGGCTTGTAAAAGCATTGTCCGTAGAGAGCAGTAAGTGGAAAAAGGGGCAGAAAAGCTGTTCCTATACATGTACATCTAATTGTGCACATCACGTGATCCATATCATCCACCCTATTTCTCATAGTTACATGATTTACCTGAAGAGGTGACGTTGGTTTGACAAAACGACGACCATTAATCTGGGGTCCTCTCGGAACTGAAAAGAAACAAGTTGGTCCTACGTATGCTTCTTGACGAGAAAAAATAATGTTTTATGCATTATTTGTAGACAACAATATAAATCCATTCCCTTTCAGGAGAATCTAACATAAATATTGACAGAGTTGATTTAAACAGAGAATCCTTGAGATTAGTCAGCAATTTTGGGATAGAAAAGACATATGAGACATTCCGTAATGCAGATTTTGATATTGAATAAATCATTGAAATATGCAAAAAGGCGAAGTTAACATTGTGTCAAACGTTAATCAAATCCAAAAAACACATACAAAATCGAGTGTAGGGCAACACGGACCTCCGACAAAAGCGAAGGTGGGATCAGGGTGGCATGGAGGAGTACAGCATCCTCTGCGCACCAATGCCCACAACTCTCAATGCAATAATAGAAGTTCTAGTGAACGTGTTATTTTTTATCATGATCAAACAGATGATGTAATAAAGCAAGATCGAACAAATGACGAAATATACCAAATTAAACAAAATTGATAGACCTAGACAACCAAATACAAACAATCGTGTACTAATGACAAAGTTTGTAATTAGGAAATATAAATGGAAATTACATAGAATGATCCGAGCCAACTATACATTTTTAAACAAATGAGATCGAAAAGTTGACAACATTTTAATATACTTACGTTAAGAGCAAAGTTTAGGAAGAACAATTGCTTAATAGCTCCTGGCGTCACGATAGGAACAGGATTTTGTCTCAGTGTCCCCTGCGTCGCCTTTAGGGTGTCAGAGGAACATTGATGGGTTTGTACCAGCAGGCGCAACTCTGAAAATGATACACATGCAACAATACTTCATAACTCGCATATAAGTCATTTTGGGAGTTAAAAATCAATCCTGAAGTCTATATCTTGACATATATGCGCAGACTAATGATATATACATTTGTTGCGCAAGCAACTAGCGACATTTGGCGGAATTTGAATGCATTAATGAAGGTTAGTCGGTAGATCAAACAACAACAACAAGGAGACATGGGACGACATAGTTACCCATATACACGATTTACAGCTACACAGGGGGAGATGGGACGACATTGCCGAGGCATGATTCTTGGTTCACGCTCATCATCTTCTCCAATAAGTCAAGACAGCGTGTGTACGATCAGGACAATGATGGGTTCCTGTGGGATATCGTCATGTAACTAAGGGATAAAATATCATATGGAATGTAAACGTATCATATGTAGAAATATATAGACAGTAGGGGTATAATTTACTTATCCACCTAAGAGATCAAAGCGCTTTACAATGCATTATTACCCCGGCAGACCTTAAACAATCAGAACCTTTGTCAGCGCAAGCTTTCATTATAGCGCTAGAACACTAACATTCTGACAATATCGTTTACTGTCTATAGCCAGGTACCCCTTTACACATTGGGTGGAGTGAGGAAATTCGTGTAAAGTGATCTTTCGCATGGCACAATTTCGAACTTGCCAAGGCCAGGATTCTAACTCACAACCTCTTTGGTCGAGAGTCTGACGACCTACCATTAGGCCACCGTATAAGTACCGTATATACTCGCCTATAAGTCGGATTGGGGGGAGGGGTAAAATTTTGGTCCAAAAGTCTATGTCCGACTTATAGACGATTCCAAAGAAATCAGTGATTTTTCTCGTCGGCTAAATGTCCAGTTTTTAAAAACATCTCTGAGCTATCACGATCATCATCCAGACAAAGTAATCTGGACATAGGAATATTAAAAATATTGAACAGAGGAAAATATTAAGAAATTGACATGTAGTGATTTGTGGAGAAAGGATAATTAAATACCGGCATCAATTTTCGAAATATTTTTGAACCGAGGAAAAATTAGCGTAACTTTGAAATTGGCAAACGATTCTGCAAAAAATTGTATCGACTTATAAGCTGGTCAATGTAGTCAGTTTTAGCCTGCCTCGATTTAGATATTTATCATGACAGGCTGTCCTTGTGTATCAATCCTTGCGTATTGAATCCGTTGAGACGTACAGACCCTAAGCCGTGCTACTACACCTCAGAAACGTACCGAACAGTACCGTGTAGAAAGGGAACCGTACCGTGCAAGAAACGAACCGTACCGTGCAAGAAGCGAACCGTACCGCGCAAGAAGCGAACCGTACTGCGCTGGAACGAACCGTACCGCGCAAGAAGCGAACCGACCGCAAAAAGCGTACCATATCCGTGCAAGAAGCAACCGTACCGTGCAAGAAGCGTACCGTACCGTGCAAGAAACGAACCGTACAGTTCATAGAATGTTTATGCAAACCACGCCTCAAAGCGTTCCGAACCGAACCTTACCATGCAGTATGCCTATTAAGGTAATACTATTAATACAAAAAGGCGAATTAAATTGTGTCAAACGTAATCTTCTCTCGATGAAGCCCGTTCAAGGAGGGCGTAGAATAACTCTGTACAGCGTGATTAAAGGGTGGACACGTTTTGAGCATAATGTTTAGATTTTGAATTTCTTTTAATATTTACAGTGCTCACTTATGTATTTCTAATGGTCAGCAAAAAGTGAACGTCATTTGTTGAGTTGCAAGTGAGATACAGCAATTACAATTCTTTGCAATGTAACAAGGCTCGAGCCTTGTTTACATTTACATAAAGATTGCTTCACAAAAAATACCATGTTTAAAACAAAATTAGATGTGAGAAACACAAAAACTATTTAGTGTTTCAGAACTGAAATTGTAATTTTGAAAATATATGCTTTTAATGGAACGTATACTAGCATATCATAATAGGTAACAACAAAACATGGATCTAGCGTCGTTTACATAGCGAAGACTTGTGAATGTTATCTCAATTGCAACTCAACAAATGACGTTCAAATTTTTGCTGACCAATTAGAAATACCATAAAGTGGCACTCTGTACACATTATAAAATATTAAATCTAAAATGTAAACATTTTTAGCTCAAAAACGTGTCCATGCCCTTTAGTATTTACTCGAAAGGACTTTCAGCTGTAAAATTAGGGGAATACTTGAAAAAGAAGTACGGTTTAAAAAACAACTCGACAAGAGAATTTTCTTAAACCAATTATCACATATTTATAAAATGTATCAGATCAACTTTCATTTTCTTTATTCGGTGTAAATAGGGTAACACACCGATATTAAATTATATTATCAAAGTGCTCATTTACAATTTGCGTATTAAAAAAAATACGAGTAGCTGCATTTACACGATAACATGCATTATGATTTGATCAAGTGAACAATACTGATTAATTTACACATTAATAACATGTTGAAGGATAATGTATATGAAGAAGGTAATTCCTATGCAAAAAAGCCGCACAAACACATTTGGCTAGTTCATACGATAGTTGATATGGTGAAATATTGTCAATGTTATCACTTCTTAAATGCTTTTTGTAGATCTCGTTAAGTATTTTTCTTCTTAAGCTATATAAAGCTTTCCGTACGAATATTTATTCTCAACAAACGTGGAATTATCTTCATATTTGCGTGCCACGATTGATCGCTTCGAGTCGAGGTGGGTTACATGATATGATGCAATTAAAGCGGTTAATTAGGACACGTGGATCGTGTATGACATACATCTTTACCCTGTTGTGTTTTATTGGTGTGTGCGTTATTCCCGGCTTAGGCGAGCTTAGTTAGTGAGAAACATTGTCTGGGGTTCACCTGCCACAGTGGCACATGCCAGTTTAAATGTAAACGTCAATTTACATGTATTTATATATACTACTTTTCCTGTTAGCTTTATGATCTGTAAAACATACATGAATATATATTAACGATGTTTTCTTTAACCAACAAACAATAATATATGCATACATGTAGTCTGTACAATGTAACAGTATCTAGTATATTAATGCATGTCATGCAACAATGCGTATAAGGAAGACAATTATCTCTATTTTAAAATCAGTTTTCAATGCTCAAGTCTCTCCTGTCACACAAAAATTATGCACAGACGGGGTATGGCTTCCACGACACAGCAAGAGCAGTTACCGTGCAAGAAACGACCGTACCGCGCAAGAAGAAACCGTACTGTGCAAGAAACGAACCGTACCGCGCAAGTATCGAACCGTACCGTGCAAGAAGCGTTCCGTACCGTGCAAGAAACGAACCGTATCGCACAAGAAGCGAACCGTACCTTGTAAGAAACGAACCGACGTGTATAGCACGGTTTAAGGTATGTACATTGTTTGCATGAAGAGATGAATGCACACACACGCACACACACCACACAACACCACAACACACACAACACACACACACAACACACACACACACACACACACACACAACACACACACACCACACACACACACACACACACACACACCACACACACACACCCACACACACACACACACACACGAAACAGCACAAATCCAACAACATCCTACTTCAAAACGTTCGTGGCCTATTTATGTTGTATATATATATATATATATATATATATATAATAATATTATATATATAATAATACACATGTATATATTATAAAGCCACAAACATACAATTATAACACTCAACCTTAAATTAATCCCTAGGATCTAAACGACACATGTGATAATTGATTAATTAACATAACAGCACGCAATAATCACAAACTAGGTACTGAATTTTTTTTTACCCCACCCCAGGTCGAACGTGCGATCTACGGCACCCACCGCCTAGCAAGACCGTCAAACCCAGCGGTTAGACCACTAGGCCACGAAGACTCCCCTAAAAAAAGGAAGTCTTATCATGTCCCTAAGCGCTTCTAACGCACTGAGGGAATCTCACACAGTCCCTCATGTTCAGAGTTTTAAGATATTTTTATAAGGGGAATGATCTTTCGAGCAATTCAATACATACATATACACTACATACATACATACATACACATAATACATATATATATATATATATATATTATATATATATATATATTATATATATATATGTATATATTAATCATACATCTTTAATAAAGAGGCAATAATAAATAATAATAAAGATCACCAATGATATACCTCTGTGAAAGTCTTTGTTGCAGTTGAAAAGAAGTTGATATAATAGTTGTCTCGTGGTTGTCCGGTGCAGATAATGAAATCCACCCTCTCTCCAGCTTGGATAGCCACGCTGTCAGCTCTAAATGGTTCAACTTCATTTCCATCGAATGCAACGACAACGAGCATGTGCTGAGAATGATCAAGAAAAAATATCTCAAAGCAAGAAAGAATATCAAGGAATTTCCAGCAACTGAAATCTATAAAATTAATAGAACAGATTAAATCCTATTATTTAATAAGATTATTATATGATTAACGTGATGACTTTGACTTTGCAATTGTCAACTTTCCTTTTTTATGTAGTAATGTACCACTATCACCTGCTTATGGTGTGTATGTCTCTCAGTTGATTCGATACGCAAGGGTATGCCATGCGTATGATGATTTTTGAAAGCGAGGCCAACTACTAACCAAAAAGTTGATGTTGCAGGGTTATAACGAATCTCGTTTGAAGTCATCATTTCGCAAATTCTACGGTCGCTATAATGACCTTGCAATTTGTTTGCGATTACAAATTATCACTAAGTCATATGTTGACTGATTTGTTTCATACCCTTTGTTAGACTATTGATTTTCATACAAGATTTGACGACGGGTAACCCCGTTTACTTTGTTTCGACTACAGGCTCACGGTGGGTGTGACCGGTCAGCAGAGGATGCTTACTCCTCCATGGCACCTGATCCTGCCTTCGCTTTTGTCGAAGGTCCGTGTTGCCCTACACTCGATTTTGTATGTGTTTTTTGGACTATGATTACGTTTGATACTTTAATTGTTACTTCGCCATTTTATATTAAATAAAGACGAAATGTGAAAAGGTGTGTTTTTAAGGAAATGTTAACTCGAAATGTATAGATGTTTCATTCGATTTTTTTTCTAATATACATATATCGATGAAATACAACCAACATAATCAGAGAAGGAAACCTTTCATTGAGTAAGTCGAATGGTGGCCTCATTTCAATACTAGCATACATACGCCATCAATGGAGATTTCGAAAGGATCGGTGAATGCTGAATTGATAATTCTAAATCGATAATATCGATTCTGAACGACTGCAAATTTTTCCAGTGGTATCCAAGGTTTTTCTGCGGCGTTAACATCGTTCAGGATATATTTCCTTCCTGTAAATTAAAAATCATCCCCATGCAATTATATTCTTTTGTCTATTCTACATGAAATTTCACGGAAAAAATATTTGAATAACTATATTTATAAGGTAAAGCTTTGAAGTGTGTATACCTCTTCCATTGAAAAGACCAATATTTAGATGGTAAATCACACCCGCTTCATCTGGATGCTGTAAAAGTTGCTCACATTCGCCATCGTAGTCTTCCAATCTAACAAAGGATAAAAACATAATAATGCTTTAATTGTAGTATGGTACTAGATGGTAAATATTGTAAATAGTTGGATGATATAGACAGACACCAATCTCTGAGTAAAACAGTAAATTTCAGACATGCCATTATTGACGATTGTAAAAAAAAAAAGCCTCAAATATTCAACCATTGGAAGAGTATATAAACATACCTATAAATACAAATATTTTACCAACGGGAGTTTGAATAACAAAAGTCGGAAATACAAATTATCGGGCTATCAAAAGGTAGCGATTTTTTTCACACATTGACATCTGGTGGTACATGTACTTGTCGTGCATTTGTTGTCATTATCGACAATTTCTGACGTCATATAATCTAATTATACACAATGTAAATTGTCAACACTTATGGATCTTGTACATTGTATTTCTGATCAGCAACTCTGACAAGTTTTTATTTTGTTTAAGCGGCAATGAAATTCGAAACAATATAAAATGCAGTATATTTCCATAATGCAATCTTTAGTACTTACACGCCAAAAAACGATATGTCAGCAATTAACTTCTCTAAAGTCCCGACTCTAAACCAATTGGTGACGATGGATATAGACTCATAATGAACATGTGTTATTGCCTCGGACTGGAAACGCTAGGCATACACACATATTGTGAAATGAACAAAAACCTGTAGAAATCCTTTTTGCATACAGTTTTGATTTGTTTCAGTTCTAACTTGCAAGAATATCAAGGGGAAATTGGATGAAATATATGTATATCTTTAAGCATGTGAATATCATTTCACGTGATGTTGTCTTAATTTGCAGTCGATATCAACATAACAATTATATGTATGGAATATATCTATGTAATAATATTTACAATTGGTGGTCTAATCCTAACGTAGCACATTAAAGCCCCTGCTATCCCGTCAGAACGCAATGTGCCCGTATGTCCATGGTACCAGTGAGTCCCTGAGGGTGAGGCAAGGAATCTGTATTAACAAATAACATCAATTACAACAGTAAAAAAACTTGCATTTATAGTAAACTGAAAAAGGTATTGAGACGTTATTAAACTTCCAATTTTAGAGTCATGTTCACTTATGAAGATTTTTGAAGAAAATTTCAAAAAAGAAATGTATTCCAAGTTTT
>CAJDSM010001794.1:0-15244 GCA_903981925.1 Ostrea lurida
ATCTCCTAGCTGTCTACATGATTACCTATACTAGTGCATCTTCATCATCGAAATCCAAGAAGCAAAGGCCACTTCCATGGAACACTGGCCCGCCATTCAATAACAGCAGACGATTGTCCAGATCTGGAGATCTTACGGGTATCACTTGTACTGGCCATTAAAAATTTGATAATATTATTATTCCTATGTACATGTCAAGCTTGTACGCGACTAGCTTTCAGAACTGAGTTGAATTAGCAGAGGTTCCCATTTGGCCATAAATTTCCAAATTATCTTTAAATAAACCCCTGACAAACGACATCTATGCTCACAGACATTCACATGACAATTCACCATTTTTTTGCAGCACATAGCTACGTGGATCTTGTTAACCCGTGAATACATCACCCCTAGCACGCGAAATCCCACAAAATTGCGTCTTCCGCACAACTGAGGACTCTTGGCACGTTGTTTTTCACCTTTAATTCGAGTCGTTTCGCAATAATTTTCATTCTAAATCTTCATGGTGTCTACTTTCAATTTAAGGAGTACAAACTTATCCGTACATTGCATTTGTGCTTATGTGACCTTCCGAAGTAATAATTCCACTGGGACATGACGAAAGCGTGTTTAGTGTGAATTGAAAGTAAAGTAAGGGGTTGTGTAAGACAAGCGGATCAACGCGAGAAAGCCAGAGCTGGAGATTCATTGTTAAAGTTCATCCTCTAACCTTTAGTTAGTTCGTCCTATAACAAATAATTGTCCCTGAGTTATATGTATAGACAAATGATAATGACTCAGTGATTCAATCTCGTAAGCTCCCAGAGTAGAATACAAAAATAGACAATGAGTCTGGGCCAACATCTGGCTACCTCTGGACACACCCAGAGGTGGGGGTGTACTTCAGGTGCCTAGAGCGAGTAAAGCATACCCTGCCCGACAACATTCAAAATCTCTCTCGCGGTACTTTTGCCTTCTTCAACCAGGGATAAATATCCCTTTCGTTAAGAAGTGTTGAATTCGTTATACTAGTACGAAGCGTTCGTTGATGAGTATTTGTTACTGATGTATTTGGTTCTAGGGCACGGGTCAGGATGGGAGTATCTAGGGAAAGAGGCGTCTTTTGTCTGTTTGTTTACCTCGGTCTACCTATTCACTTCACCATTGACGTAATCACCAGGTCTAATCGTCCTCCTGACAAATTTAGCATCTCTTTTCACTCGAAAGCTGCACCCAACGGTACCTGGGAACGTGGTGTTTCTCCTTATAGAGCCGTGCTAGAACCTAATTGTCGGCTTTGACCCCCGGGCTCGTGCTCCTTACGTATTGATTCTCTCCATCTTAATCACGTGCCTGCATGCGTTGGACTCCTCTCTGTCAATTCAACCTGTGCCAAGTGTTCTGCGACGATCGAGCTACGAGGGACCTCCCGTGACTCCAGGATAAGGTCATCTCAGAAAAAACCCGGATTTTCCCTTTCTAATGCCGAGTGTTTTTTTCCTTTTTTCTCGGAATGGAAAAACAAACCTATTAGTAGCATCCAATTTACCAAACTTCCACTATGTTCTACCGGTTACCTCGTCGGTAGTTCATATAGTACATTAAGAGTCTAACGGTGCTCCTCCTCCCGCTGCCACCAATCAACTCACCCCCTCTTTAATGCGCTGTATCTATCTACTCAACTATGCTTCTTACGCATGGGCCAAAGAGGCACTATTCCGTTATACATGCCGGTTTTTTTTTTGGTTGTTTTTTCGTCTTTTTCTCTTTGTTGTTGTCGCTTTTTTTTGTTGCTTTCTTTTTTTGGTTTTTTTCATTGTTCTTGTTTGTTTTTTTATTTTTTTTTTATTTTAGGTTCTTAAAGACTATTCTTGCTAAAACAATTTAATTGGACCATACTAAACTAATATGAAGTCATGTCACATTGTACAAATTTAAAATGCAATGCTACTATTTGTTTACATGATCGGGCACCTCCATGCGCAATGTTGGCGGTACATTTAAACTTGGAACAATGCGATAATTTATTGTATAAATCCATATCTACCAGAATATCGATATATTTCTGCTATAGGTAAAAATGAACAAATTAGTGATCAACTTTCAAAATACTTGTTCTGCTAAAACACTTTCCACAAGACAACAGATTGATAAGAATTAGTATCTTCTTTAGGCAAAAAACTTGAAACTTTTAAAGTATGAAAATGGTTGGATAAAGCCGTTATATTCTAATTTTCTGGCTATTCCACATTGATCATTTGAAGTGACGTTTTTTTAACTGTAAAAGAGATTCCGTTGCCACCCCCCCCCCCCCCCCCAATACAACATGGAAATCCCTTCAGTTATTGTTATGAAGGGGATGTTATGTTTTGATGTTTTAATGTACGATGTACTTTCATAGCCATCATTAAATGTTGCAAGACAGCGGCAATATTGTAGTTTTGTTGTTCGTCTGTTGACATCTATTGAAAAACTTAGTATCATCGCACACAAGATTGACGTCACCAGTATAGTGATTAACAATGTCATATGGCTCTTGGCAGCGTTTGGCAGTGAGATTCGCTCCCGGCTACGAACAGCGCGCTGGTGCAGGCTGGTTTCTCGCTTAATAGTGCCAAACACCTTGTCCGCACCAGCTCTCCGAATTCACACACCTCGTAGAACAATCGTTACCCATTTCTTACGTCTAAGCTGTTTGACATGGCTCGTAACGCGTGGTGTTGGGCTCGAACTCCGCGCTTCTAGGACCATTCTATAACATAAAGCTGGCTCTTACGGGCATAAAAACCAAAAAAAACTTTTGGCCGTGTTCTTCCAAACCTTACATATGGTATCATTAGATGATGTGCTAATTCTAAATTAACCGATCCATAATTTTCACAATTATTGTTAATTGTTGATATATCCGAAGAACACTCGATTATAAAGTGACACCACAAGAATCTGGACATATCCTGCTTAATATTTGGATATACGTCTAATTGCAGTGCTGAAAACTTACATATATTAAATAATGCCTACAATGAGAGGTTACAGGGAAATTGTCACCCCGAGAAAGAAACCCAGTTCGTTGACCCCAAGCTTTTTTATCTGTGACGTCATCAATACTGTGACACAAAAACATAACCAGACATTAAACATTGGCATTTACTGGACGTAGATCTGTAAATATTGCTAGAATTAGGAAATACTTAGCTTCTTCATTTGTCCGATTTTTGCTGACCAATTAATGCGATTATTACAATTGCAAACATCCGGTTTACCGCCTCCGTCCTAGCACACCTAGAATGGCTGAACCGTACGCGCCATAAAGATCCTCGCTTCACAGAAAATTACCATGTCTTCAAAACAAAATGAGATGTGATAATCCACTAAAAAACCTGCTTTAATTGTTTGTTCAGAAATGAACTCTCGTACTCATGAAAAATCTGCTTTTATACGAAACGTATGCTTAGCAAAGTTCTTGCCTAGGGTAAACAAAAAACATGGCCTCCGAGTCTTTGTTTTACAACGTGAGGAATTGTAAGCTGCGTTTCTCACGATTTCACCAGTGTGAGAACCCGACTTACCCCCATGTTGAACAGCCATGTGAGATTTTTCGATCTCACACTGCGCGACCGTTATTTCACTGTGTGACGCTCGATATATTTCCTATGCATTAGCCTGTTTACTTATCCTTCCTGAGTTTACACTTACCTAGTTATGCTCACTCTATCCTTCGTGCGTGTGCCTCTCTGCGTGTTTGCGATCACTCGTCATTCTAATACAGTGTGTGTGTGCTCATGCACCATAGACCCTTAATACTTCCTGTACGGATAGCATCTGGTTCTCATCCTTATCATAGGTCATTAAATACTCTCTCTATAGCCGCTCCCCTCAGCCTGATCGCAGTGTTTCCCTAGTCTGTTGACGTGCTATATGACGAATAACTGGTGTCTATAGATAGACACGCAACAGTAATATACTGACTTGACTCTACTGTTTTGTCGCGTGTGGTCGCGGACGATTTCCGCACCTCGCCGGCAACAACTATTCGCTGCTTAGGACCTCGGCCCAAAGCCTCGTCCTAGACTGGTCGAATCTATGTCCCCTCCGGTGGAATTTCCGCCTTATCTGCCCCAGCACTCCGTAGGCTAAATGAAGGATCTCATTCTAATCTCACTTGTACCTCAACAAAATAGATGTTCGAAACGTTTTGGCTGAACACTAGACAAATACCTAAGTAAGCATTGTAAACATTAAAAATAGAAAATATAAAAGGTTTGAACATTCTTACGCTGCCAGAACGTTCCTGGTCTTATACATGGTCCCTTTACGCAGAGACACAGGAGCTATCCTGTTCTATTAGGACTGAGACATTTCAATTTTTTTCGACCATGAGTTGTATATTAGGATTCGTTCCTAAGATCGGGACTTCAAATCCTTTGGACGGTCAAGGCCAAATTTATCTTTAGGAATGATTCTTAAGATACTGTCTACACCTTTTTTTTTTTTTTTTTTTTGTACACGTTGACTCCCTCATTAGTGATTGGGTTCCCATCTTCTTGGATTCTGATTTCGCTTCTTAACGTCCCTATCGGTGCCTGTGTCGTTGACAGCTTCTGATTTTCAGTGGCGTTCAGTTTGCGGGTCGTTCAGTGGGGGCAGACGGCGAACGAGGCGTTCAGAGTCTTCTATATCTTTTTTGCTAGCTTCATGGACAATCGTTCCGCAGCTCCTGGGATTTCCGTAGGTACATGGCTGTGTTCATTGAGATCATACTAATCTTGCGTTGCTTATACAACGTACTCGAGGTACGTATTTCCGGAAAAAGCACGTAATAAATGTTTGGTAATTTACTTATCCTTGAAAGGCGGAATTTAGATCTCCGATCACTCGTTTCTCTCCTATGTATAGACACAATATAACATAGCTTGAGCAGGTAAACAAGCAAATCAATTTAGAGAAGGGCTAGATCGTGCATACGTTAAAATACCAACCAAGATTAACAAAACCCTAGCAAAAACAGCCACTCTCGCTTTTGGACACCGTAAACACAAATCAAGAAAGCGCTAGCAGCAAATTGACTATTCCATACAAATCATATCTCTTAGGCTGACGCGTCTAATCCATTCTATTTTAGATTGAAATTATTGTTTGTCTTACTTCTCATCCACCATTTGTAATATTGTTGCTGTCTTACTTCTCATCCCAGTAGTAACAAAGAATAACATACATCTTTTTGTAGTATCTTAGGAGAGGGTTGTTGTAAGTTTGTGATATCTCATGTTATCTTGAGCACAATCATCATATGTTGCAATCTCTCTCTTAGAAAAAAATACCTTGAATTCATTTATTTTCAACCCTGCCACCGGATCACTTACTCCACATTCTAGTATGCACGCTCTTTCTTAATAACTCCTCATGGCCGAGCTGAACTGATGAATTTAATTTTGCAATATCGCAGTGTCCACGACGCCTTGTCGCTCTGCCTTTATCATATAATCAATTATCACACTAAACATGTTATCGGTGAAGATTTCCTCTTCTTGCGGGGATTCACGATTAAAATTTTTATAAATTTCCCATTTCAATATTACCTTATCTAGCGAACTTAAAGGTGATCTTCAACCCGCATAGAAATTTCCGACTTGTCATTATATGGCTCTCATAATCACAGCTCAGCAGAACCTTCGTACTGTTAGGAAACATACATTTTTTGTGATGCTTCGTCAGCTACAGAACGTGCGCACACTCTTTCAGGCCAATTTTTTTGCTTTATAAAAAAAACCCTACTCTACAACTCTGAATATGACTGTCTCTCTACGAATCGAAGGTCCTCCCTCCTTTAACGCGGCTTTGTCTAATCAAACAACATTTTCTAACGCATAGTGTTAGGTGATTTTTCTTCGAGATCTGCTACTCGCATTATATTGGGTAGCTGTCCATATGAATATTAATCATAGAATGTATAATTCTTCCAAGAAGATGGCTTATAGAACTATGTGAGAAATTGTTTGTGGACAAAGTTTCAAAAAACAAATTGCGATGATTTTTTACATCCCGCCCATGTCCATTCCTGCCCGTTACATTGAGTCATTTTTTTGTGAATACAAGTGTGATTATTGTATTTCGGTATGATTCTTGCACTATTGGCCTCCACCACCCACGAGATGACAAATTCGCTGTTCTGAGCGAATACATCGTTACTGTAGGGTCGAGATCGGAATCATGTTTATGAAGTACCAATTGCCTTGGTTTGATGTTAAATAAATAGTTGATGGATTTAGAAATATTTACAAAGAATTACAGCATAATTTTCCATGTATATTCCCATGTTTGTTTAGCAATACTCTAACTTACCACGTTCGTATTATGTACCGCACTACCGTATCGCCTATTCGTGTATTCACGTTTTCGAAGAGAAAACTAATTAACTAGTAATAGATATCACTGGTGTTGAAATAAACCGCTCTCACCCAAAGTCTGTGCAAATCATTTCGCTACTTACAATGCTTTCCACCGATCACGATGCTTTAAGAATCATTTTAAACATACTCTTGCCACAAAAAAGTTGATACAATTGTCACGTTCTTCCCACATTAACTCCCCAGTAGGGATTTATTAACCCTTATAGAATTGATTTGATGCTAAAAAAACCCACGAATTCTAGCACCAATGTACTATCATTATCCCCTAAGTTTTGCTCTGCGGATTGCTTTCCAAACTGATATTGTTAAGAACACGTGAACCGTATATCAAATGTCCATCGAGACAACACCGGCCCTACAATTCTTCTGTCCTTTAATCATCATCTTACCGGTAACCCAGGTGGCTCTGTACAAGTCCGATCAAGAACGAGAATTATTCTTTGTCCTCTAACAACGACGCCGCCCACAGAAATTGAGAACGTGTACATTTTAAAAAGAATTTACATTACATTTTAGATCGTTACCATGGCGGGTTTCATGCTGTAGCCTATGGCGGGGAGTCGTGGGGCTTTTTTCTAATCCATCCACTTTTGAAAACACAATTGAACAGCTCTGATAGCAGTGCCACGCTCGGAAACATGCGTCATAATTACTGTGGCTCCTCCTTTAGGACATGAGGACCAGCATACAGTTTAAAAAGAAATTGCTACTATTCAAGTTGTTCAGAGATTGAGGAACAATGAGGATAAATATAGCAAGAACCCCTGTTTTGTTGTGAGACTGGCTATCTTCGGCAATACTTGTGGAAGAAGGCCAGCATCATAGAAAGTATGTCGTGCCGAAAATACGATTTTGAAGAAATAGATCAGTTACGCATTAGAAACAAAACCAAGAACAAATATAAAAAATTTTAAAAAAATTAGCAGCCTAAATAGTAAAACTGTTAGAAATAGGAAAAAACACCCAAAAGGAAATACAGAGAAGTCACGAAAGCCTAATTAGTTATCATGTAAAAAAACAAGTTTAACTTCACTTATCTTCGTAATTACGAGAAAAGATCTCGTTATTACCGAGATAGTTATTCATCGTAACTTACGCAGAAAAGATATTCGTAATACGAGATAATATCTCGTGAATTACGACGAAAAGATCTCGTTAACGAGAAACACGAAATTATCTCCGACATTACGAGGAAAAGATCTTCTAATTACGAGAATCTCATCTCCTAATTAAACGAAAAAAGATCTCGTAATTACGAGATAATTATCGTTCGTCATTACGATATAATTATTTTCATTGTAATTACGCACGAAAATTTTTAAATTATTACCCATGCCGGCAATAGCTATCCTGATTCTTTTTAAATAAAAGAAGCTATATTCGATCGAATATGTCCAGTCACATTTACTTGACAAACAGGTAAACAAGTCAACTTACGCATGAAAAAGTTCTTAATCTATTCAAACATCCCACTCACTAAATAAAAGGAATACGACGAACTATACTTCTCCACTTATATAAAATAGTTTCACGATCTGTATGTGTACTTCTGCTAAACTATTCGTCAATGGCTTAGTTTTGACTGTAATCGTGAAAGTCGAGACCCTCTGTAATTCCTGGCATTGGTTGCACTCGTCGGGGCGGGCTGCTTGGTACATACTCGTCCTCGGCGATGATATGCTTCTAATGGCACATACATTTCTACTAGTGTCCACTGTGACGTTAATTTAGTGTGGTTATCTAGGCATATCTTTTGGCCAGGAGCGGTTCCTTACTATCGCAGACAAAAATATTCATTGCCATCCGTAATAGATGGGGAAGGGGAGGGAGGCCGGTAATTACTGACTTTATACTAGATTCCAAAATACAAACAGCTGTGAGCTGTGGCTTTGCTGCTGAATCTTCTTTCAATGTGAATACCTTTGGCAAAGAGGACTAATTACCGTGCTTCTTCTCAAAATTATATTGCCTTCTCTGCTCTCTCTCTTCTCTCTCCTTCTCTCTTCTCTCTCTCTCTCTTCTCTCTCTCTCTCTCTCCCTCTCTCTCATCTTCTTCTCTCTCGTGTACACAACATGAACACGGTATCTTTAAATTCCACAATTTGGGCAAATAACGTTTCGTAATTTGTTTAAGCATTGCACAATTATCTGACTCAACAATAAAAAAGACTATTCATTATGTGTTGTAGATACTCAAGTTTATCATATCACCATATTTATCTTCGTGAATACGAGACTAATATCCTCGTCATGGATTACGGAGGGAAAATTATCTTCGTATAAGTAACGATGATCTGTTTTGCTAGCTAATTTAGCGTAACGATCCAAATTATCTTCGAAATTACGCGAACTCTTTTCTCGTAATTTACGACGATACATTATAGTACTTTTGCTTACGTTAAATTACGAGACTTTCATCTAATTAACGAGATTCCTTTTCTTACGAGTCTAAAATTATGCTCTTAATTGACGAGACTAGTACGTAAGGTTACCATTTATTTTTTATATGATACTAATAGGCTTTCGTAGAGAAGATATGGTGGCGAGAGAAAAAAATCCTTGTGCATAAGAATCTTCTCCCTTCGAAGAGGAACACCAAATGATAGTATTTCAAAAGAAAATGAGCAAATCCTGTTAAACTTAAACATTAAAAGAAGCATCCCCATGGACACCGACTAAATGTTTTGTAACCGTAAAGACACACAGGTAAACTTATCATTGATGAAATCACCTAAAGTTACGGAATTACGACGCAGAAGTATTGCACCATCATAAGAAGAACTTAAAGAATTTGATTCCGTTGATTAATGAAACTCTGTAAGAAATCAAGTGAAGTTGTCGACATTCTATCTACATTTGTATCAGGAGTTGGAACATTTGAAAATTGCGAAAGCCCCTGTTCCGTAAGTTCCTTACCTTTTACGGATCCGAAAATCACAAAAAGGACCAGTGTAGCATATCGAAAATTCACCATTCCACACGAAATGGAATCTTGCTTCAAAAATTCGAAAATCGGCAAAAACAGAATCCCTAGGAGTAGCAGTATTCAATAAGTAAACTATATACAAATAGGGAAATCTGCACACCACGGGGCAGCGCTGGACATCGATTCAGTTTCCAATCGTGTACTGGTCATTGACGTAATGGACAACGACGGTCAATATTTTAAAAACGGATTGGAAATTAAATTTTGTGAAGGAGAAAACATAAATAGTTCGGCAAACTTTCCATTTTCACACCACTGCCTAGTGTAGTTAGTATACACATGTAAATATTATACACTTAGGTGTGCCATTTGTGACCTACTTCTGGGACATTTGCTGTACATGAATATCTAATATGAATATATACCGGAAAATCGGTAAAAATTTTGAAAGCTAAGATAGCTCTTTTCAAAATCTAAAATTGACATTAACCAGTGGATTCGTTTTTTTATGTGTGGTGTGACCACAAGCACTCGGAGAATAGACGTATTTGAGAGCGGATGCGTGGAATATTTACAGATCCAGACAATATTCAATACAAAATTATTTCGATTTATGGTTAGAAATAAATCAATAGGCGCTAGGGATTTTTAGTGCCTCACTTTGGGGTGGGTGGGTTGACTTTGTAAACAATTTGGCATGCTTGTGCCTTAGCCAAAAATGGGCTACCGGTGTACCGTCGATTTTTCGTGGGTTTCGTACCACTCCCGTGCCATTCTGCTAGCCCCGTAGCACAGTGGTGCGATGTTTAATGGGTCTGCGATCGGTATAACTTAAATTTTCGTTAAAATATTTTTCGCATCGCCAAAATCGTGAAGGGGGGGGGGGGGTAACGGTGGCAAAGTAAGGCAAGCCTGGCGCGAAATGATCTCGCTACTGTAGTACGATACTACATGTACAAGGGTAGATTTGCGGTGGAAGGGGGGGGGGGGGTGCAACAGATGGCGCGAATCGCACGTGCCGTGTCTGTTGCCACTCTCGGACGAGGGTGGTGCGACGTCTACTGCAATCGCACGCCGCCGTGCGATAATTCGCAGGAATGGTACGGGGGTAGCGGTTATTGTGCGATTCTCGCGCAACAATAATCAAAGGTATCTGAATTTTAATCAATAAATAAATAATTAATAGGGAATAATATCTATATAAATACTTACATTATATAGACTATTATTTTTTTTCCTATTAATAATTCTAACTTATTGATTAATTCGATACCTGTGCTATAATGGCACTGCCCCAGTGCCACACTCGCCCACCGCCTACAGTCGCCACCTCGATTGACGACAGTGTACGAGGGGCAGCACTTTGTGTCACCGCGCATGCGGGCGCCGTGTGTATCGTGCGATAATGGCGACATGGATCCCCTCCTACAAATCGCCCATTTCTGACTGAGGCATTACTAATCGAAGAAGCTTTCTCTTCCGACGGACATGCTCAGGTGAAAATAAAAATTCTACAACATCCTAGTATCGCTGAATATGAACTGTTTCAAAAGCACTGTTAAACGTTATTCCTAATTATCAAACCATCCGTACATAACTTATATCTACTACTACTAGTATTTTATCAGGTCTGTGCAAACATTTTATCATGAAACTTCTCAGTTCCATTGTTTTAGTTAATTTCAAAATAAAAATTTATAAGCAACCAGGAGCAGACAGGCTCGGTTTAATACAAAGTTACACAGTTCTAAAAACTCGTCAACTTGTGATAAATTACATTGCAGCATTTTTTTCAATTTACATTAAAATTACAATATAATCGATGTAAAACACAATAAATTGCAAAAGATGCTGATTCCTTTACATAAAACGTGGCCCTGTACTGCAGAGAGGCACAAATGGTGTGAGAAACGAACTTCTCGCCATGTTATACTAAAAATATATCTGCTAAAAAGTGTTTGTTTTGTATATTAAAAAGGAATATAGATTTACCACCCACAACTCAGTTTAATGTGATGTTTACATAATTCCTAGCAACAATCGTTCAGTTACTCCTGCAACATAATCCCCAAAAGCCACAAAGCTTGACTGCAGTCACGTGAGCGCGATATACATTTAATAGTTACTAAATCAGGGTTAGCATGCAAGAATTGGCATTTAACTTTTTTTCACTTAAGGCGATTTCAGTTCCTTTTAAAATGAAAGCTTGGTTCTGAAAAACGTTTAACTTCTATCCTCTCCCCTCAATATATTGCTTTTTTCTGAATATTTATTATTATTATTATTATTTCTTAATTTAGATTTCGCATCGGGGGGGTGGGTTCCAATAATAAAGTGTCCATAGTAACATTATGAACCTTGTTTACAAGACCAAGACCGCAAATTAAATTTAAATTATTATCAATAAAATTAATTCTTGCCTTTCAAGGTTTTATATAAAATTTTAATGCCAGTGAGACAAAATTGGTAAAAGTTTGGCAAACATTCAGAAATGATGACAAAAGGTCGCTGGAAAGAATACTTCGAAGTTCATTATTAGATTTCCGTTAAATTTCTTAGTTGATTTCGTAATCTGTCATGATTTCTTATTGGTCTCAAGTACGTTAAGGTCAAGAAAGGGATCCACTAGTCCAATACTTTTTTTCGAGGGAGTTGCTTAATATACATCACATGATTTCGTTAACACTTTCAGATGCCATCTTACGAAATGTTGCGAATACTAGGACATGTATGTAAAATCATGGACAATAGAAAAGACATTCCTCAAGCTGTTTTGATTTCTATGACACTATAGTAGGGATGCTATTTTAATATATATTCCAAGCACCCCCCCCCCTTTTCGCAGATTTACAGTGGAGCATTTTGCTATGGAATAAGTCAGATTAGGTCCACTAAGATGTGGGTAGATAAAAAACTTCCACTGTTTAAGTTACGACTTTAAATGGTGTTTATCTCAATAAACTTTTGTCAGGGACGCGATTGCAAATCACTTCATAAATATTGAAAGTCATATTTTTTCAGTTAAATACCGATGCATTGTATTCGATCGCATATTCAAACATTAGAATCATTTTTGACGTCGCCTTGAACTAGTCTGGGTCACTATAGAGTGCAAGCGGGGGAGATAGATATTGATTGATCCACGCGCACATGTGTTCGATAGTTGTCTGCCCGTCCCTCTACATGAAACTGTCTATTATACACTGATTCTAGATTTTAAGTAAATTTTTGAAATTTATTCATCAAACTCTATCCCCTACATTATGACTTTGTATATAGTATTGCTTCAGTTTGTACATATGTATATATTGTTAATTTATCATATTGCATATTTGTATGAATACTTGTGTATATCTTCTCAATACCTTTGTACTATTGGTAAAGAGAATAAAGTAATTGAAAAATATGTATCAATTCTATAAGAAATGTGTAGAAATAATAGTATCTATGACGTCAAATGCCTCTTAAAATTTTCCAATGTTTCGCAAGTCTTTGTATTCTTGAATGGAAAATTCCGGTAAGGCTGAGCTAAATGAATATTTACATGTATGTCAAAAGCTCGCTTATTGTTTGTTTTGTTGTTGTTGTTTTGTTTTTGTTTTTGTTTTTTTTAATTTATTTTGGTCTGTTTGTTTTTGCATTTTTTTTTTTTTTGGGGGGGGTGGGGTGGGTGGGGGTGGGGGGCTTTTTTATGACCTCCAGATATTTGGACAGTATTCTAATGGTTTCAAACTTTTGAAAATAAGAATTCAAAGGAACCAACATTTATTACCCAGAAAATAGATAATAGGTTTAAGTATTTGACTTCTTTTCATTTGAGAGTACACGTATTGATTGCCATGAGAGATAGTGATAAGAAGCTTTCGTTCATTAATTCCTTCGTTTCAGGGGGGAAACTTTGTGCAATTTATTTACGAATGTATGAACTTGAATACAAATGGTCGGAAAGTTACAGGATTTTAATGCAGGGGGTATTTCACCATAAAGTGAAATTCATCTTTAATATTAGAACAGCGGGCTGGGCATTTTAATTCACTCTGGGAAAAGGTCATTTATCAACTAAAGGTCAAATCCATATTATTTATAATGACGTACAGCCTTCCCTAATGTATAATAGAACGTAATAAATTTAGCTGATTTTGACATAGCGGTGAATATTGTCTTCTCTAATTGCAAAATAAGTACAAAAGGCATAATTATCTAGATGTTGTACATTCCATGCAAGGTGTTAAATATACAGGGTAATGTCTATAGGGCTACTGCAAATATTTATACACATTTACGGTATATACCCCCTAGTATTGTGTGTCAAGTAAACCCATTGTATATCTGACTTGTTTGTTCTTAAAGTCATTAAAATGGCAAGGAATCGGGATTTAGAAAGAAGAAAAATGGTTTCACTAATGTATTTTAACTTGCAATAGTTATTAGAATTTCTCTTTGATTAGTATTGGCTCTTCGACTAATACGTCATAAATCAACACAGGTGCCATATATTGGTCAACCTAATGTGTGCCGTTTCAGCTGAAATGAAAATATCTTAGCTAATTTTTTAATCTAAAAATTAAAATGGTAACCAAGCTTATTGAAAAGAAATAAGAATTTGAAAATAAAGGCAATCTTTACCCGTCAAATTAATAAATGAATAAAGAATTTCTCAAAAACGAAATGCAAAATCTGCAGTTTTAATACCAATACTTTGAAATGACTTGGTCTTATCAGGACCAATGTTATCTGGCATGTTTCATACCAATGTTTGCTCCTGATTTTGAATGCGTATTACTCTGTTTATAGGGCTCACGGCGAGTGTGACTGTTCACAGGGAAGACTTACTCCTCCTAAGTACCTGATCCCACCTCTGGTGTTTCTAGGGGCCTGTGTTTGCCAAACTCTTAAATTTGCATTCATCATAGTAATTACGAGATTGATCCCTAGTCATTCGTGGTTGATTGAATTCAATCACGCAGTATACGTTCTACTGATTAGCACGTACGCAGATACACGCGGCATTTCATGCGTCTCAGTTCTGTTTGTTATTCGTCACGTATCCACAGGGGATCGGTTGTCAAATAATGAATAATTGAATTATTGTATTATTTGCTCCCGAACAATAAATTATCCAAATAAAACCCACCCCTAAATAATATAAATAAAACCCACCACCAAAATCCGCATTTTTCGTCGTTTTAAAAAAGGTGTATCATATGTACATTAAAAAGAGAACTTTTAAAAAAATTTACATATGATACTACTATGTACATATGAGTCTCAATGGTTGGTGTGATGCGTCTAGTGTGTTGGCTAAATGTCTGTGTGCTTGTCACCTCTCGCTTTCAGCCTCCAACACTGGCTAGCAAAGCTGCTTGCACCAACGCGAACGGGCAAGCCGAGTGCGTAAGTCTTGCCTTGCCAGTACACAGCCTCTCCATCAACAAGTCTTATGTAGTGTCTCCCCGTGGCGACTCATGTCAACTGGTTACACTTCATAGCCAGGCTAGACTACAAGGGACTTGGAGGAGGTCTGGCCCCTAGACGTTTGGCATGCATGGCCCACCGGCGTGTGGATACGCCCTGGTTCCCACGATCCAGATCCCGAGCTATGGATTAAATAGCTTCACTGTCTTATGAATGGCCTGGGAGAGTCAAAGGCTAGGGGAGTTCACCTCAACAGAAAATCAGGAGTGGAGCCCCTTAGGCAGTTGGTTGAGTCCTGCGAAACCTTCTGGCAACTCCTGCAGCTGCGCTGACACCGACTGTATTGGCTTGCCTCTCCGCCGGACCCTGTCAGCAACACCGAGAAGGGGATCCTGACGACTGGCCACTTCAGGATCTCCGTATCATCTGCCCAGGCCTGCACCTGGAGAGGTCACTCCAGCTTCGCTGAAACAGCGTAGGCAAAACACGGGGAGCAGCAGTTACCAGTGATAAG
>CAJDSM010001795.1:0-15230 GCA_903981925.1 Ostrea lurida
TAATCATTGATATGGGGTAATGCTCTTGCTTCTCACCAATTTGATCTGAGTTCGATCCCTGTGATCAAAACTCCAGTTTCTTTAAACATGTATTCTTCATCAATCAATTTTTATTTACAGAAATTACATGGGAAGAAACATGTTTCTAAGTGTCCAATGGAAATTGGAAGTTAAAGAACATTCAAAGCAAAAAGATGGCTCTAGTTGTGGAGTGTATTGTTTAATGGTAGGTAATTATACAATAATGTACTGCAATGATATACTGAAAATCAAACCATTGTTATCCCCTTGTAACTAGTTGCTGAAGGGATAAAGCATTAAACTGCAGTGTGGCTCTGTATGTACAGTTGAATGTCGATATCTCGAACACTGACGACCCTGGGGGTCCGGGTTAAAGTAGGTCCCCAGCATCCCCTTGTGTGTCGTAGAGGGGACTGAATGGGGCGGTCATTCGGATGAGACCAGAAAAACCAAGGTCCCGTGTCACAGCAGGTGTGGCACAATAAAGATCCCTCCCTGCTCAAAGGCCCAGAGTGCCGAGCAAGCCTAAATTTTGCAGCACTTCAACAGAAGTGTGACGTCTCCATATGAGTGAAATCACGTTACGGTGGGATGTAAAACATTAAATAATCAATCAATCGAACACTGACATCTCGAATACCATGGTTATGTAGAACTCATTTGGAGGTCTTAGTATTTTTACCCTCGATATCTCGAATTCAATGATATCTAAACTTTTATTGGTTCCATCGAGTTCGAGATAACGAGTTCAATCTGCTGTATATCCAAATTGTGTTGTGAACAAGATAAAAGCAAGAGCATTCATATGAGGTTGATTATTGATTTATTTGTTGTTTTTCGTCCCGTCGAGAATATTTCTCATTTTGAGCGTCACCATTGCCGGTGAAGGGCTGCAAATTTAGACGTATGCTTAGCACTCGTGCTTTTAGCAGTGAGGGTTCTTTGCATGCCACACTGCTGCGACACCGGACCTCTGTTTTTAAGGTCATATCCGAAAGACCCGTGATTCTCACTTCTTATTGCCGAGCTCTTGGCGAAGGAGCAATCACTACTATTTTCACGTCTTTAGGTTTGACCCGGCCGTGTGCCAAGCACGGGCTCGAACGCGCACGACCTCCAGATCACGAGGCTCATCAAACCTGCCACAAATGTTACCTATGGAGAGAGGATGAAACCTATTGATTTTCATGTTTAATGGTCAAGGCCTCGAATTAACTTTCCTAAAAGTCTTGGGAACAAGACAGAAGACATGTAGCTAACTTGCCTTGTTATAAACTTATATCTAGCCATTATTAAAAACTTATAATCCTTATCTAGTTTGCAGAAAGACACCTTAGTGGAGAATCTCTCTTGAATATAAGTAAAGAAGATGTTGAGAGAAAAAGGGCAGAAGTAGGTTCTACTCTTATGCTGTTTGATGGTAAGATTAGAGATATATTTCTGGATGATTTAAGAAATTTTTATGCCTCTAACAAATTACTTTAATAGCACATGTTTATACTCAGTATTTAATATTATTTATTATATAACAGAACACATGGTTGATTGTTGTCCTTGTTGTGGACTTACGATGTCTGATTGCAAAGGCGATATGGTTAGTAGATTTAATATATAGTTGTCTATGACTGTCAGCTACCTGAATTTCAAGTTTCTTTTCCAAATTAATAACAAATAATTTTACTTCTTCATTTCATACAGGTTACTTGTGGTGTGTGCTTGAGGAAATTCCACAGAAAAAATTATTGTGTCGGTGAATTAATTGTGAACATGTCTGTACAAAATTTTACATGTAAAGAATGTTCGTTGAAATCAAATGTGCAATATTAAAATTATGAACTAAGAATTATTGCTCTTTTTTTTCTCTCTGTTGACTTTAAAAAAATTACGATTCAGTCAGCTGAAAATTTTAAATCAGTGTATTTCCTCTATGCTCTGACCTAGGTTTCTGTAGACTGACCTAGGATCCAGTAGAGTGACTAAGGATCCAGTAGACTGACTTAGGATCCAGTAGACTGACCTATAGCATCCAGTAGACTGACCTAGGATCTGGTAGACTGACACAGGATCTAGTAGACTGACACAGGATCTAGTAGAGCAACCTAGGATCCAGTAGACTGACATAGTATCCAGTAGACTGACCTAGTATCTAATAGAGTGATAAAGGATCCAGTAGACTGACATAGTATCCAGTAGACTGACCTAGGATCCGGTAGACTGACACAGGATCTAGTAGACTGACACAGGATCTAGTAGAGCTACCTAGGATCCAGTAGACTGACATAGTATCCAGTAGACTGACCAAGGATCCAGTAGAGTGACTAAGGATCCAGTAGAGTGACCTAAGATCTAGTAGAGTGACTAAGGATCCAGTAGACTGTCCTAGGATCCAGTAGAGTGACTTAAGATCCAGTAGAGTGACCTAGGATCCGGTACAGTGACTTAAAATACAGTAGAGTTACTAAGGATCCAGTAGAGTGACTAAGGATCCAGTAGACTGACCTAGGATCCGGTAGAGTGACCTAGGATCCAGTAGACTGACTTGGAATCAGGTAGAGTCTCGATCCATGTTTTTGTTTACCTATATTGAATATGTTAGTATACGTTCCATTTAAAGCAGATTTTTTCAAATGACAAGTTCATTCTGAACACAATTAAATAGTTTCTAGTGTTTCTTACATCTACTTTTGTTTTAAACATGGTATTTTTTGTAAGCAATCTTTATGTAAATGTAACAAGGCTCGAGCCTTGTTTACATTGCAAAGAATTGTAATTGCTGTATCTCACTTGAAACACAACAAATGGATTCAAATTTTTGCTGACCATTAGAAATACCATAAGTGAGCATTGTAAGCATTAAATGGAAATCTAAAATTTGAACATTTTTAGTTCAAAACGTGTCCATGCCCTTCTTTAAAGCGAGGCCAACTACTAACAAAAGTTGATGTTGCAGGGTTATAACGAATCGTTTAAAGTCATCATTTCGCAAATTCTACGATCGTTATGATGACTATGTTTGCGATTACAAATTATCACTAAGTCATATGTTGACTGATTTGTTTCATACCTTTTGTTAGACTGTTATTTTCCTACTAGATTTGACTACGGGTAATCCCGTTTACTTTATTTCGACTAAGGGCTCACGGCGGGTGTGATCGGTCAGCAGAGGATGATTACTCCTCCATGGCACCTGATCTTACCTTCACTTTTGTCGGAAGTCGTGTTGCCCTACACTCGATTTGTATACCGGTATATGTTTTTTGGATTATGATGAGAGTTTGACACGATGTTAACTTCGTCTTTTTATCTTTACATAACAAGTAATAAACTCTCCGTAATGAGCTTCCAATCTTATTTTTGTGAAGGAACTTTTTAAACACAATAGACAGTACATTTCAATCAGAAAAATCGAAGTTTAAAGAAAATCGTGAATCAGTCCCTTTAAGTCCTTATGCCCTGGTTCCAATGCACTTACAGATGCAATGATGATGTACAACGTATAAAAAAAATCTTGCTATTCGTTGAAAAAAGCTATGCATCCGCTGTGTACTCATTGCATATACGTATTTTATACGCTCTATCCATCGAGCATCCGTCCACGGTGATTTCATCCGCGCAAAAAGTTTTGAGCTGCACAAAACATGGTCGATGGAAACAAAACGTGTGAAAAAAGGACACAGTGGTCGAGCTAAATTTTGGGGTTTGGCTCCCTCCGCTCCAGAAACCGACAAAGTTTGCGAAAACAAAACGGGCAAAGTTAGTATGTAGCGGGGATGCTAAACGACTGTTCATCAAAAGCTTAGCGGATGAAAGTGGATGACAGCCCCGACATACTCAAGGCATCCTTGAATATATGAGATACATCCCAGATACATACGCTTTGTCTACTTCGAATACTTTATATACGAGATGCATACGCTTATATCCTCTCTATTTCCGTGCCACTAACCCCGGGGCTACTAACGATGTATAGACGCTCCATGTACCTCATTTTCCCTCCCTCTTTCCGTTTTCCAGCTGCAGCGGATACTAAGAGAATGCAGAGAGGATACAGCGGGCGTTTAACGGATGATAACGGACATAGAACGTTTGTTGCTCGTATTTGTCGCGGATTGACATCGTACGCGGTGGAAAGCCCATCAGTTTTAAATGTTTTGTGCAGCTGAAAACTTTTTGCGCGGATGAAATCACAGTGGACGGATGATCGATGGATAGAGCATATGAATCACGTATGCAATGAGTACACAACAGACGCATAGCGTTTTCCAACAGATGACAAGATTTTTTTTAACGTTTTGCATCCTCTTTGCATCCGTAGGTGCAATGTGACCGGGGCTTTAGAACGGATGAGCTTTCCACCGCATACGATGTCAATCGCGACATATATACGAGCAACAAACGTTCTATGTCCGTTATCATTCTTCAAACATCCGCTGCATCCTCTCTGCATCCTCGCATCCGCTGCAACTGAAAATGGAAAGAGGGAGGAAAGGCAAGGTACATGGAACGTCTATACTTTAAGCAATGAATTATGATTTATTGAAAGATGTAGTCTCATAACTGCAACGGTGTGTGCATACAAATTGAATAACGCGCGTTAGCCGTTATGAAAATTTGTTTGCACACACCGTTGCAGTTATGAGACTACATCTTTCAATAAATCATAATTTATTGCTTATATTTACATTCTTGAAAATGCATTTGTTTGTGCTTTTATTGTATATGTTTTAAACTTTCCGCTAAATCCTTTGGGGAAGTAGCGGTTCATGGAACAGCCATTAGGTAAGTAATTGTTACGTCACAATGAAATGTACAGGAAAAAAGATACAGCAATGTGACATTTACGCACTCATGATGTCATACCGTACACGACAAAAAGGAGTGCAAAATATTAAAAAAAAATTAATAACCCAAGTATTTAATTATTTTTTTCTTGAAAATAAAAACATCAAATTGTCAACAGTTTTATACATTTTCAACCTAAAAGATTCATATATTTACATATTTTAAAACCCTGTAAGTAGTTGTATTCATACCCCAAACCAACTTTGGTGATTCGGTCTTTGCAGTTATAGGCACTTATCATCAAAATATTTATTAGGGATTAAACAGTAAATGTAAATATACGGAAATAGAAAGGATGTAAAGGCAAAGATAACGAACAGTGATCAATCTAGTAAGTCTTAAATGAATACAAAAACAAGAGTTGGGCAAACACGGACCCCTGGACATATACCAGAGGTGGGATCAGGTGCCTAGGAGGAGTAAGCATCCCTGTTGACCGGTCACACCCGCCGTGAGCCCATGTCTTGATCAGGTAAACGGAACAGTCCGTAGTCAAATCAGTGAAAAACGGCTTAACGATGGCTATGAAAGGTGTAAGGATGTAAGGGTATGCATCTCGTATATAAAGTATTCAAAACAGACACAGCGTATGTATCTGGGATGTATCGTATATTTACGATGTCTGGAATATGTCGGAGCTGTTATCCACTTCCATCCACTAGGATTCCGATGAACATCCGTTTAACATTCCCGCTAAATACTACATGTACCATTGTCCGTTCTGTTTTCCACCAATTTGTCCATTTGAAGAGCACAAGAAAACGGTTGGAGTCAACCCCAAAATTTTGCTAGTCTGCATTCGTTTTGTATCCATCGGGACCTTTAGGATATATCGATAGCACCAGAGAAAATGTCGACGTAAAAGGCGGAGCATCACGTGAAACCAAGTCGCTGATATGGGGAAAGTTTGGCCCGCTGGGAATAATTAATTTCTTCCGCTTAGCAACGAATATTTAAACTAGCATAAATAAATGTTGTGTAGACGGGTTCTTATTCATCTGATGTACATATATGCTATTCATTGGTAGATAATTTCAGCCAATGAAATTGCTTGTGGTACAGAGTACTCGCTTGTGTGTCTCAGGGGTTCATTTTATACCCGCTATAATTGAAGCATTGTTCTCTTCCATTGAATCGTACTGCGCATCAATTCAATTAATGCGCTTTTCTTCCATTGATTCGTACTGCGTATCAATTCAATTAATGCGCACCCGTGGGGGTCCGGGTTAGAATAAGTCCCCATCATCCCCTTGCGTGTCTTTAGAGGCGACTGAATGAGGCATTCATTCAGATGAGAATGGAAAATCTGAGTTCTCGTGTAACAGCAGGTGTGGCACGATAAAGATCCCTCCCTGCTCAAAGGCCCTAAGTGCCGAACATAGGCCTAAATTTTGCAGCCCTTCACCGGTATTGGTGACGTCATCATATGAGTGAAATATTCTCGGTGTGACGTAAAACAATACATAATCAATCAATCAATCAATCAATTAATGCGCAAAATAATTGAGCTACTGCTCTCTTCAAATAAATGGTATTGCACATCAGTTACAACAAATGCGCTCAATAACTTTCCGTTGAATTAATGATATCATTAATTCAATAGATTCGCGCAATAAGAAGTATTCGCGCAATACGAACCTATGGATATCTTTAATTCCATATATCCACAATTGATTTTATGATTTCGTGAACTGCATAGTTGCTCGCTTTGAAATAATTGCGTGCTTTAACTCTTTTTTAGTAAATCTTCAATTGAATTACAGAGATCGTCAAATCATTTACACCGAACATCAAAATAAATTTTGTAGCAATTTTTTTTTATCATTGATGTGCGCATCAATTGTATTGATGTCGGCAGTAGTTGATTTAATGCAAGCATCAAATCAGGTATTGCTCTTATCAAATGAATATAAGAATCAAATTAAGTATTGCTCTTATCAATTGCTGAGATTGCGCACAATAATTGAATTGTCTGCATGCAATTTGGCATTCCATATAGTCAGTGGCTTTTTAAAGCATAGCAGGTAAGCCGATGCTGGTCTCTGGCGGTAGATATAGTTTGAAAATGAAACTACTGATGTTGACACATTCTCTTGCAGAGAGTTGTCGGTCATTTCTCTCCCTTACATCTCTGTCAACTCCCGTTTTACAAGATTTTTGTAAAACCATTGAAAGAATGGAAAAACACTAATTATGAGTGTTCATTACTTTGTAAAATTTAAAAAAAGAAAATAATCAAATAAAGTATTTGTTATTTTTGGTCTTGTAAGTTTATTTTTTAAACGTTTGTTAGAGAACTATTTTGCGTAAAAACGTTTAAAAAAAGTCATAAGCCAAAAATAACAAAAAAGTTATTTGATTATTTCCTTTTTTAATATTTTACAAAGTAAGGAACATTCACAAGTAGTGTTTTTCCATTCTTTCAATGGTTTTACAAAAATCTTGTAAAACGTTAGTTGACAGAGATGTAAGGGAGAGAAAGGACCGACAACTCTGTGCAAGAGAATGATGTTGACAAGGCACTTTTGAGTGAATAATTATTTCTTTTTATTTGATGTAAAGTTTGCTTATCATCACGTGATGATCACGTCTGATTTCAATATCAATAATAAAACGAGTGCTATGTCTTTTATCATTCGATTTAGCAACAGCAAAGAGTGAATAAGACTTTAATGGTACCAAAACTGAATCTCTTGTCAAAATCAATCTTACTTCTAAATAATACATTACAGGGATTCATTCCTAGCCTTTTAACCTCATCCACATACGCGCTTTCGGCGGATAAATGCATCGATTTGATGAAATTCATGCGCCGATCCAAGTCTGGGTCTTCTTTCCGGTTATGGAAAAGGACGAGCGTGATCCGATTGATATAACCCATTGCTCCATCAAAATACAATAAATCCTTCCGCAAAATACAGCAGACGTAAAATACAACACTTCCTTCCTACTTGTGGTATAATCCTGTAGAAACCTGTTAGAATGGGTCCTTAGAATCTCTTGCCTGTCGTAAGAGGCGACTAAATGCGTCAGTCTTTCGGACGATACCGCAAAAACCGAGGCCTTCCCTGCTCAAAGGCAGCAAATGCCTTAATGAAAGTTATCATGGATAAAAATTACACGGGGGTTACGATTTATTTCATTTGTGCTTGACAAAGGAAGTAGTGGTAGGACGAACAGGTGACTGGATGGACTCCTTTCGTTGTAGCTGAGTACGTCAGACAATAGTGGCCACTGACTGGAGATGCCGAATGAGCAACAACTGTTCCTGCGTTGTTCCAAGTGTAATCCCCGTTATGGTTTGCATCCTGAGCACCAACGTACACATAATTGGACCGCCCTGTAATATATAAAGCAGCCTTCAGAGAGGGCGCAATACCACAAACTCCATGGTCAAAAAGATGTGTATATACCTCACATTGCAAAGAATTGTAAGTGCTCTATCTCACTTGAAACTCAACAAATGGCGTTAAAATTTTTGCTGACCATTAGAAATACCATAAGTGAGCATTGTAAACATTAGAAATGAAAATTCAAAATCTAAACACTTTTAGCTCAAAACGTATCCATGCCCCTTTAAATGCTAACACTCTATAAACTGATGAAATACAGTGTAATGCCATACGTGTTTCACGGTTTCAAAACGTTTCCGAAATAATAAAACGATCTATCAAACCAAATTCCTTGTATCTCCTTTGTTATACATTGTAACCCAATTATATTTGAACATCTGAAAATAGAAACGGTGTACGTCATTTTGGATTCTCCCTTAGTGCGTGGGGTTATTTTTAGATACAGAAGCAGATGTAAACAAAGATGGCTTCGAATCGCCGTGAAATGTTCAATCAGTCTTTAAAGGAACAGATCGTACGTCTTCATAACGAAAGTAGAAATAAATCTGAAATTGCCGAAATTACCGGATATGATCGCTCTACATTTCCAAGTTTTTGAAGAGATTTGCTGTTCGGCAAAGTGTAGAAAACAACGCTCGAAGCGGAAGACCAAAACTTACGAGTGATCAGTCGGATTGAGTCTTGAACAGGTTGGTTTTGAAGGATCGTAGAAAGAGTTGAGTGATTTATCTTCGTAATTGAACAGATCCATACCTTACCCATTATCTACACGAACTGTCCAGCGCAGATTACATTTTTTGAAATATAATCGCTGAAAAGTTGCCAAGACTCTTACTATCTCGAAAGTGAACAGAATAAAGCGTGTGAAATGGTGTAGAGATCAACAAAAACTGGTCAGTGATAAAACTGAGAAAATTATATTTTCCGATGAGACTACAATTTGTGTTGGGGGACAGACTCACAAAGTGTATGTCTGGAGAAAGGCAGATGAAAATGGAGACCGGAGTGCCTTGGTGTACGTTCAGTCCGAATGGCGGAGTTCGTGTATCTGTGTCGTTTTGGGGTTGTGTTTGCTATTCAGGAGTGGTTTTATTAAACACAAATTGATGGAAATTTAAAACACAGAGAAGTACATTACACTTTTAGACAATAATGTTGTGCAAGTTGTTGCCAAACATTTCAGTAACAACCCCTGGGTTTTCAGGATGACAATTGTCCAGCCCACATGTCAGCTAGGGCTAAAGAGCCTGGAAAGAACAGAATAATATCAGCTGTTTAGACTGGCCATCAATCACCGGTTCAGGACCTAAACCTCAATAGAAAATGTGTGGAGATTAATAAAGATTAAACTTTCAAGGGAGCAACACGCCATCAAAAACAAAACAAGAACTTGTTGATGCTGTGATTCAAATCTGGACTACCCTTACTCCCGTATATATACAGGGTCTATATGAATCCTTACCAAACAGATTAAATGCTGTAATAAAGCTAAAGGCCATGCCACCAATACTAGAAATGTCAGAAATTTGCAACCAACAGTAAAATGGTAAGTACATGTTTTGTTACATTGAACAGTAGTTCCAAGTGCACATGACGTTATGCAAACGTGAAACACTTATGGCATTACACTGTACATGTATATCTGACTGTACACATAAATGTCAAGGAATCTTGCTCGGGCAGAGGGTGGGGATATCACTAATAAATATTTTCAGGTTTATGCTTGTAAGAAATTTATGAAATATGAAATCATTTAAAGGAAAGTTTAGATTGTAATCTACACTAATTCACGTAAATCAGATGCAAACGAGAGCAGACTGTTTACCCATTCCATCATCATTCATTTGGCAAACTGAAGGATGCCATCAATATAAAAACTTATATCCCTTTGTTAAGAACAAAATTAAATTGCTTACCTCTCATATGTTGACTTAATGAAGTATGATATTGCAGCGGTGTCGGAGCTTGAGAAATTTTCAATCAATGTAGAGCAATGGTTTCTACAATAACTCTGTAAAAATAATGAAACACCAAATTAAATAATATTAAAAATAATTATAGATGCACTAAAAATTAAAAGGCAACACACCACGCTTTGAAAGGAATTCATGAAATAAGATTTTCTACGGATTAATTTTATCCTCGAAAACATACAAGTGATTAAAGAAATGACTCTTATAATTCTATTTTGTTGATCGCGGTACCAAAGGAGACATTAAGACAAACTTCATCAATGTGCGTACATTGCATTGATGAAAGTTTACCGCTTCAATTTTCCCTTTTATACCACGATTAAAAAGTGTCGATTTATTTTCTTACCTTTATTTATGTTTTTCAATAATAAAAACAATATGTTTCTTCTTCATAAATAAGCTTCGAAGTGACGCGTAAGAATACATGAAACAACACTAAATTCAATAGTGACTGTACGTTCAGATCAGGTAGAGTTGCTGTGAGCAGAATAATCATTGGTCAAATTGCATCGAGGACATTTCCAAATGTTCATAAAAACAAATTTATATAGTTCGTTTTCAAACGCATTGTAGATTACAAGTGAATAATAATAGGAAGATATGTTGCCTATTAAATATCTTAAAATAAAATAGAATAGAGCAGCATAAATTCATGGAAAGATTAGCTATGAATGCAAAGAACAGTTTACCTCTGCTTGCTTATACGGCATTTGACGATTTGGTAACATCATGCATTTCCCATCTATCAGGTGGATATTGTAGGACAATGATGGCCGGTAGTTGTGTTGTACAACCGACTGTTTAACGAAACAGAAGAAAAATACTGTTAACACACATTTATTCATATAGTGTGCGAGACATTTTCATGAGATTCGCGAGAACTACCTTTAGCGGCTACCCAGTAATTTAACTTAGTCTAATATCTCTCGAATTTGTTTTAATTAGCATAATATCGATCAGGAAAATAGTCGAATTTTTTCGACAATATAAACCTCAATGCAGCATCAACGTTTCACATGAAAATATATAACATTTTTTGTATTAGTTTTTGCTATATGTCACAAATTTGATATTTTTCACGTATCCCCATAAAACTGTTGAATCATACCGGAAACAGTTATAATGCCTCCGGAAACAGTTATGTCACACCGGAAGCAGTTATAAATGCTCTCCAAATTCTGCTATAATATCATCCCACGCGTGCATTGATTCCGCATATTAATTGGCTCGGGTTCGAAATTCAAAACGTCAGTTTCGACGTATACGTAAAAACACGTGTTCGTGCATTTAAAATGGCAAGGATTTGGATAATCTAATCATAGAGAAAATTCAGCAAACACTAAAGAGGGTGTGAGATGTTTAAAAAAT
Organism: Ostrea lurida; assembly: GCA_903981925.1. NCBI lineage: Eukaryota > Metazoa > Mollusca > Bivalvia > Ostreida > Ostreidae > Ostrea > Ostrea lurida. The sequence goes on from CAJDSM010001795.1 coordinate 11,558, forward strand.
CCGTGATTAATTATTTCAGATTTACGCTTCAATCTGAAAGTGGAAATTTCACGATAGTGTAGCGAACAGTATAAAGGGAACTTATACTGCCTCGCTAGGAGCTAGCTTTTCTGGCGGTGTGGTAGAGTTCCTGTCTTGATCACTCAAGTTAAGCAACGGCGAGCGTGGTCAGCACCTGGATGGGTGACCGCTACACGTTACAAATTGGTGGCAGTGTAGTGACTTCGTGTTTGGCGGGAGACCTGTGTCAGGTAGAGTCTCTTCGGAGCTCTGGTGTACGGACGTGGTTTCGTCCGGGGACGACGGTGGATGTCGTCGGGAACGGCGGGTGCGTTGCTGAACAGGTGCCAAACATTAAGAGAGGACCCATGCGAAGCTTCGGGACGAAAGTGTAGCGGACAGTATAAAATAGGGCTGTGCGATAATACTGGTATTACGATATATTGCGATTCATTAATAAAAATATCGTATCGCAATACGTTTTTTTCAATACCGGTATATTGGGCGATAATGTTCAGGCTTGGAATTTACGTTCAGCTTGAGATTGCTCACATTAAATGTTACATTTAATATGGCTTAAACATGTCTGTGATTGTTCTAAACACTAAGACATAGTTTTTCTACTTCCAATAGAGCAAGTCTTGTTTCTTATTTTTCATATATTCTGCACAGAAATCAGTCTCATTGTCAATGAAATAGAGAGAAAGGTTGTTGATTTTCTACTTTGAAAATATTGCAATACATATCGCAGTACATTTGAAAATATCCCAAATATATTGCGATACGAAAATTTCACCCGATACACAGCCCTAGTATAAAAGGAACTTATACTACCTCGCTAGGGAGCTAGTTTTTCTGGCGATGCGGTAGAGTTCCTGTCTTGATCACGCAAGTTAAGCAACGGCGAGCGTGGTCAGCACCTGGATGGTGACCGCTACACGTTACAACAGTATCAAACTAGGGGGATTGCAAAATTCAGATGGGGAATTTAATGCTAAAAAGAAGTATTATTTCTATCAGAATGGTCTCCGTGAACCTTGATGAAGCAGCAATTAAGCAAGTCTAAGAAATTGAGAATTCAATATCAACAACAATAATCATCTTTAAAACTAACCTTTTTACTTTCGTCAAATTTTGCTATAAATTTCATTCACGAGTTAAAGTATATATTTAGATGTCTTAATTAAGCAAACTCTTGATTTTGTTCTCAAAAATGTTATATAACATATATTGCATGACTTTTGGGCGACTATACCAGAATATTTACCCCTCGTAACAGGAACGCTTGGAACATTAATGTCACCCTTTGCCTGCGGTATCGGGTGACATAACACTCCAAGGCGTTCCTGTCACCTCGGGGCAAATATTCTGGTATGTCGCTCTCGAAGTCTTGTAATATATGTACAATGTCTCTAGGTCAACCCGGGTGTTTCATAGGGAGTGACGATGCAGTGCACGTATCAACTTTTTTTGATCATGCGCAGTAACATTGCTTGAATGTTGGGTGAAAGTGGGGGTTTATTCATTGATGTTTGGACTTGTTTTTAATCTTTCTTAACATCTGTAGAAGACAGCTTTGGAAATCCGAAATTTTGTTTATGGTAAAAGGTGAAATCTTGATGAGTACGAATTATACCTCCCGTGGCGGCGAGACAGTCGTGACTGTTGACCCATGAGTGAGTCCCACGTGATTGCACAGGTCCCCCGTACAACAGTCGCCATCAACAGAAAGCTCCACTGGGTCGTTCCTCTTCCCAAACACATTCCCAGCCTGCGCGTTGAACTTCTGACACACCTAACACAATTAGACAAAATCTATACGGTGATGGCGAAACGTCTTGCTCACGTTTGTATTCCAAGATTCATTGAATATTCTAAGAAATATTACAGACTTCGTTCTGTGTTTAGTTACACTGATATTTTTAAAAATATTTGTTTTGATATACACCTACATTATCAAGCATGCATCCTAGATTGTAACCCTCCTCACCACTAAAGCTCAGAGTCTTCAGACGTAGCATTTCTGTCAGAAAACAGGTTTTAAATGTAATTATACAACAATATATTGACGTTCGAAAAAGCCCTTTAAAATTCTAAAATGACTGGTTACCTCCCCTGGCTCACAAACGAGGTGATTGGTACAGTTGCAGGACTCGAGACGTGTTGACACGAGTAACACTCAGCTAAACAAATTATAGTAAGTTCTGTACGTAATCATACACTGTATTACAAAGTTTCTACAAGCGGTCGCAGTAGCTCAGTGGTAAAGCGTTCGATTTCATTACGTACTGCGAAGTAGTGAGTTCGAGTTCCGCTCGCGTCATCGCGACGTCATTTATATTCATGTACATGTATATAGGTTATGATTCCGTGTCGCAGCAGGATGGGGAAAGGTAAAGACCTCTACTTGTTACGATCCTGAGCGCTAATGTTGCCCATGTCTTTAAAAGTAAATCGTACAAATGTTTCATGCATTGCACAATATCATTACTCACAAAGATGAAGCAAATATTTCAGATCAATATATTTTGTAATTCAATGGTTCTTATATATTTCTTAATTTCTGATACATTCTTTATTTGCTTTTATGCTTTGTTTTTATTGGTACAATACGATTTTTCTCTTGTGCGGAAGCATTACCAGCTTTTGATTAAGTGCCCCCCCCCCAATGGTACGTGTAAGTGGCGCTCAGGTTTGTAGTGTAGTGTTTGTTTGCCAACGCCTACCGTGATATTGGAACTCATGAGGTCATATCAGATAGATTTTTGATTTCACCTCTGATGCTGGGTGTTGGAGAAAAATAGATACTACCTATATCAAATGTCTCAGGTTTGACACATCATCGGGATCGGGAATCGAATATTAACATCCGGTTTTAAAGCGAAATCTTTAGTTAGACTACCGTCACCGATCCTTCTTTTAACATTGTCTAATATGGTTCCTTAGATGTTGACGATGAGAATGAAACTCATTAAATATTGGCTAAATGAACAATGAAAAAATCCGGTAATCCTATCGGATATAAATCATACATAGTACCAATTTGGATGCAACAGATGCGCATTTCGACAAATTATGTCTCTTCCGTGATGCTCAAACCGTAATAATATTTCGACAACGAAGTTTGATAACGAATGGATATATGAGAATCAGAACAAATATCCACAAACTTACCGCATTTTCCGCACGTTCGTGGACACGCCCGTACAAAGCAATCATCGTTACACATGTCCCTCTTGATTGTGCCGAGGCGTTGGCAAGAAGCTTGATCTATATCTTCGCACTTGGAGGATAGAACAGCTGCAATTAACCAATTTCAGTGTTACTGTTGCCATCTGTCTTTTTAAATTAAAATATGTGATACTAAATTTGGTGCACCGCATGTGACACCATTTCGAAAAATAATTTTCTCATCAGTGATGCTTGAAGTCTTCGAAGGACATGGACACGTTTTGAACTAAAAATGTCAATTTTAGATTGCCAATTTTGATGTTTAAAATGCTTAATCAAGTTTATTTCTAGTGGTCAGTAAAAATTTTGAAAGTCAGTTGTTGAGTTACAAGTAAGATACAGCGCTTACAAATCTTCGCTATGTAAATAAGGCTCGAGCCTTGTTTATGTTTACAAAAAAAAGATTGCTTCGTAGACAATATCATGTTTAAAGCAATATGGG
>CAJDSM010001796.1:0-11178 GCA_903981925.1 Ostrea lurida
CAAAACACATTATGTAACAAAGTGATGAAAATGACCGAATGAGCTGCGAGTGATCTAAATATACAAAAGTTAAGACCGAATTTCGTAACATAGCCCTCTCCCAAAGAGAACATTCGTCCCGAATGCAACTGGACTTGGACTTACAAGGATTCTCACTTGCAGCTATATGTATACGAAGTCAAAATTATGATAATAGAAAGAAATATACATATTTTTCTATGTACGATTTGTCAATATAAATCACGTATTTTTGACTCATCATGCATTATTAATACATGTACAGTCCTACACACAATATACATGTACGTTGCTGCCATGTCTTATCGCAGATCATGTTTATGTACAAATTATGTGATGAATTAAAACATATAACAATGGCCATTATCTCATTCTAAAGCCTATGTTTATAAACATAAATTCATTAACTTCTAAGGTAATAAACAACTTGAAATTTCAAAACATCTCAGCAATGCATGGTATTTACATTAGTCAACTCACCATTTGGATCACACATCCATTCGTAATGTTTTTCACTGTCTCGCACATTCAGTCACTCCTCTAGCGACTGAATAGCGAAGAATTGTAAGTGCTGTATCTCATTTGTAACTCAACAAATGACGTTCAAATTTTTGCTGACCATTAGAAATACAACTTTTTTTTTACATTCGTAACATGTATGTAACATAAATATATGAACATTAATTTGTATTTCCTAACGATGACAATGTGCATTGCAATAATGGACAAAACACAATACATGTATGTAACAAAGTGATGAAAACGGCCGTGAAAGCTTTCGTAACAATATGTGTGTAAACATATATCGGTAGTGTATTCTAATTAATGAGTTCAAAGCCCCAATTAGTTAATGTTTACCGAAAAAGTGTCATTGTACATGTATTGACTGCTCATGATCGCGGACAATGACGAAGCAAGAACATTTGAATTCGTGGTTGAGGTTTTCAACGAAATCCATGAAAAGTAATGTTCAACAAATAATGATGAAACCACAGTGCCATATTTACCGCATATATCGAGATGCATTGAGTGTTGTGTTTAGAAAGTGTCCCATTTCATAATTGTTGAAATATACTTAAAACAGTTGAGGTTCTAACCCTTAAACCATATATATTCCTTATGCACATACCAAGATGCATCAATTCTTCCGATAAGGAAGTTCCCTAGGTTCATCCTTCCAACCAACTCCCCGTCATANTCAGGATGCATCAAGTCTTCCGATAAGGAAGTTCCCTTGGTTCATCCTTCCAACCAACTCCCCGTCATAATTTCTTTGTCAGATTACAACCCTTAAAGAAAATAACTCCTTGTTGCCCAGCAGTGGCGGATTTAGAGGGGGCAGGCCACCCCTTTTGGTGACCAAACTTAATTATGATGTATAGATATATAGCTAAATTAACCTCTAAAAGTAACTTTAAAAGCTCTAAAACCTGAGAGCTTCCGAGGGCTAGGCCCCCGCTTTGGCTTCATTCCAGACCTTAAGCTTATTGGCTCCTTTTCAACACCCCCCTTTCACAAATCCATGAGCCGCCACTGCACAGGTGACAGGACACATTGCAATTAGCTCCGGGATTTGTTTTTTCGTCATTTATCCACCCAATTTGTCTGAAAGTGAAAAGGCAAAAATTCCGAAACTTTATTGCACATCTAAAAGGACGCCACTAGTGACCCGTGGGGGCCCGAGTTGAATAGGTCCTCAACATCCCCTTGCGTGTCGTAAGAGACGACTGAATGGGACGGTCATTCGGATGAGACCGGAAAAAACCGAGGTCCCGTGTCACAGCAGGTGTGGCACGAAAAAGACCCCTCCCTGCTCAAAGGCCCAGAGTGCCGAGCATAGGCCTAAATTTTCTAGCACTTCACCGGCAATGGTGACGTCTCCATATGAGTGAAATATTCTCGAGTGGGACGTAAAACAATAAATAATCAATCATCTTCCAAAAGATGCGATTTAGTTTACCAGTATGGCCTACCATTGGGTCAGATGCTGTCTGATGTGTTTCATAGCAATTGTTGATCCCTTCTTCATACACCAGTTTCACTGCGGATTACTCCGTTTACCTGATCAAGACAATAGGCTCACGACGGATGTGCCCGATCGACAGGGGGTGCTTACTCCTACTAGGCATCTGATCCTCTAGTGTGGTCAGGGGTCCGTGTTTGCCCAACTATTGTTTTGTATTCTATTTGGGACTTTGCCTTGGTAATCGCATAAATTGTAAGTAAAGCTCTATGACTTTCACTTTTGAGCATCAGGAGTTGGCAAAGGAGTAGTTATTATCATATTCATTATCATATGTTGAACACTGGCCTTCCTGTCGCAAAGCGAGCGCCTTAGCCACTGGGCTACCACAGCCGGTAGAACAGCCGAGGTAAAATAAAAAAGGATGAGGATGTGTAGGATAACCAGACTTCTCAGTATTGTTAGTACGATCGACCAATGAGAAAAATTGTAAGCTGAAGACGAATATACGTCTGTAACTTTCCAAGAGTGGAGCAGGACATGTTTCACACACACACACTGGTGCCCGAGTAGCGCTCTTGCTTCTCACCGCTACGACACGAGTTCGATCTTCGTGATCGGCAGTGGTAGTATATCATGAGAGCATGCAATGGTCATCCGTTCGGAAGCGTTGGTTTTCTAAGGGTACTCCGGTTTCCCCTCGCATAATGAACCCCTAGCGCCAACATCCGTGCATCAAAGGACCCATTTAGAATTTATATATGTGTGTTACAGAACAAATATTTATCATTTTTATATCTTATAATTCATGTGAAATGAACAAGGTTTTGTAACTTACTTTAGTACTGGTCTTTACTATTACACTTAGCAACAGTAAAGACATGCATTGGCAGGATAAACATTGGGGTTCGTATATCACTCAAAATAATACCGTTTGCTTGCTAGTTCATGAGTTTGTAATACAATAATAACTGACTAGGAGAAGTTCACCGTTGTCACCATTGTTGTAGATGCTCCTAGCAACTGGGTTCCTTTTGAAGTGACAAGAGACTTTTCTCCTTTGCAGATGTACCTCCTTTCTAGACGTCTGGGTCGATAAAAGGTTTGACACGGTTCGACTTAGATGCTACAACATACATGTAGATTGTTAGGGCACTTCTGGTTGGCAGTCTACCTCCATGTAAAGGCAAAGATAATGATCAGTGATCAATCTCTTAAGTCCTAAATAGAATACAAAAAACAAGAGTTTGGGCAAACACGGACCCCTGGACACACCAGAAGGTGGATCAGGTGCCTAGGAGAATAAGGCATCCCCTGTTGACCGGTGCACACCCGCCGTGAGCCCATAGTCTTGATCAGGTAAACGGAAACAAATCCGTAGTCAAAAACGGCTTAACAATGGATATGAAACACATCAGGACAGCATTTGACTCAATGGTAGGTCATATTGGTAAACTAAATTCTTATGACGACCATAGAATGTTACGAAATTGCTGTCTTAAACGTGACTGTTGAAACCCCTGCAACAACAACTTGTCGTAAGTAGCCTGCCTCGATTCAAAACTGATCACACGCAGAACAAAGCTCTTGCGTATCGAATAAGTTGAGAGACATGCACACCATATGCAGGTGATGATGAAATATTGCTACATAAATATGGGAAATTGACGATGAGAATCTGAAATCGTCCCGTTTGTCATAAAGTTGAGTAGTTAGTTTGCCGTTCATGTCAATGTTCAATAAAAATCCAAGTACGAAGAGACATGGAAGACTCTGTTGGTGTTCCTTTATTTCTAGTTTGTTTGGGATATTTTTGAATTGACAAATGGAATGGAAATCAATATTACTGATATATAAAACGTTGTCAATATATCGAAATGACAGAATTAATTAAGCAGAAGTGGCAAATAACCTGGACATTCCAGAATGATGATATCAGGTTCTTTTGGAGTTGACCGGATTTTAAAACCCCGTGGCCTTTTGTAGTGTGATCAACTAAATGCGAGTATCGTTTAAAGTGTTTGAAAAGTCATACGTTTTGATGTGTTGGCTGTGACGAAAGTTATGTGATTTCAAAGTTTACTAAAATGTTCTTCAAAGATTTAAAAAAAAATCCACTTTGAATTACATTATTGCTGTTGTTACAACACGTTTGGATTTCTCCTTCACAAGCTGTCATTATTTTCGTGAAAAGCAAAGATTAAGCGACTGGTAGAGATTTTACAGAAGATTCAGACAATGATATCTTTGTAAATGTTTTAGTGAATTTTGAATCCAGTATAGTATTCATTCGTCCCATTAAACTGAAGCAAACTTTTGAAGAATTCATCTTTTGGGAAAGAGCAGTTGTTAGCATAAGTACACCATTTCGAAATAATATAAAACTAACTATTTTGATAATGTTAAAGGAACAAAGATAACAGACCAGTGATCAATCTTTCGTTAAGTCCTAAATAGAATACAAAAACAAGAGTAGGGCAATCACAGACCCCTTGGAACATACCAGAGGGGGCATCAGGGCTTAGGAGGAGTAAGCATCCTGTTGACCGGTTTTTTTCCAAAACAAAAACCCCGCCGTGAGCCATAGTTCTTTAGATCAGGTGAACGGAAACAGTCCGTAGTTCAAATTCAGTGTGTGACAACGTTCTAACTTATGGCTAGAAACACATCAGACAGCATTTGGACGTCAATGATAGGTCATATTGGTAAACTAACTTGTTTATAACGACCATAGAATTTACAAAATGCTACCTTTAAAACGTGAACTGTTGAAACCCCTGCAACAACAACTGCTGTAAAGTAGCTTTTGCCTCGATTCAAAAAGCTGATCATACGCAGAAACAAGCCTCTTGGCGTATCGAATAGTGAGAGACATACACACCCATATTGCAGGTGATTATGGAATTATTTGCCTTAACATAATATGGGAGTTTGGACTATGGAGAAGCTTGAAATTCGTCCCGTTTGTCATACAAGTTGAGTAGTTAGTTTGCCGTTAATGTCAATGTTCATTAAAATATCCAAGTACGAAGCAGACATGGAAAGACTCTGTGGTGTCCTATTTCTAGTTCGTGGGATATATTTGAATCACATATGAATGAATCATATAATTTGATAGATAAAACATCGTCAATATAATTCGAAATGTTGAATTAAAGGCCACCGCTAGGATTTCTTCTTTTCATGTTAGAAGCTTTTTGAATGAATTCTGATCAAAGAATATTAAAAATAGGTCGTAATAGAGGAGCACAATTAGTTGCCCATTGGAATTTCCAACAGGGACTGTTGGAAGACCTGATTGCCAAAACTTACAAAGATATGTCAATGAAGGAACTTCCAGCATTGCTTTAATAATCAAACTTCAGAGTTTACTTGTTGTGTAGATCGGAGTGGAGTTTAACAAAATAATTTTTTGAATGGGCTGATCACTAGATAAGAATATTTCCTTTTTTTCCAAAATTTTTGCTTAAAGAAGCAACTGTCTATAATGTTACAAAGCCTTGTCTTTAATTATATCGTGCGGATAATCAAAATAATGTAATGTAATTATCGTTTTTGTATGATAAACAAATGTACCTATCCTTGAGTAAATGCTGTTCTGAATGTGTTTCATAACCATTGTTAAGCCGTTTTTCACCACACTGATTTTGGAACTTACTGACTGTTCCCGTTACCTGATCAAGACTATTGGCGGCCTCACGGCTGGGTGTGACCGTGTCAACAGGGAATGCTTACTCCTCCTAGGCACCTGATCCCACCTCTGGTGCGTCCAGGGGTCCGTGATTGCCCAACTCTTGTTTTTCTGTATTAATTTTTAGGACTTACGAGATTTGATCACTGTTCGTTTATCTTTGCCTTTACTATGTTAACTTTGCAATAGTTAGTTGATGTTTCTTACTCTGCTTGTATATCACTATAAACCATTTTGCGTTAATGAAGAGTTTTCTGGTATTCCTAACCCTCTGGTTTTCGAGGTATTTTGTTCAATTCGTCCGCTACAGATGCAAAAATTGGTTTTGCTGGATATATTATTTGGGGGTCCGGGGTTTATGCATCCCTTGCGGTTTCGTAAGCAGCGCGACTGATATGGGGCGTCTTCGATAGAGACCGGGAAAAACGCGGGCGCCGTGCCACAGCAGGTGTGCCACGATAAAGATCCTCCCTGCTCAAAGGCCCTGGAGTGGCCAAGGCATAGGCCCTAAATTTTTGCAGCCTCTTCACGGCATTGTACGTCCTCCTATATGAGTGAAAATATTCTCGAGTTGGACGTAAGACAGTAAATAATCATCGAGGCTTATACATTTTCATTTTATCAAATTTGTATACTAATGTATATATAGCTCCTGCTTGAGGAATACTTCACTCGCTATGGCGAACGTCACCATTGCCGGTTGAAGGGCTGCCAAAATTAGGCCTCTCGCTTCGGCACTCTTGTGGCATAATTGTACATATCCCTTTTTGAGCTTTTGTGGCGCTACAAAACCACTTCCAAAAATGACCGTTTTCAAGCAATAAAAATCTTTTATACAACCGCCCACATCTGTAGAAAAACTAAATGCACCGTGATGTTAGAGGAAGAAAGACATCCACAAAAATATGGAAATTCATGATTCCCGGAGATAAAGTCTGAACTTCGGGGTGTGCTGGGCAAAACTTTTAATATATAGCTATTTTTTTTGCGTAGAAAAAACTTGTAGTTTATTGAAACTACATGCCAGCTACTAAATTGAAAACTAGATTGCTGTCATAAGACAGTTATTCTATTTCTTAAATAATTTAGTCATCATTCCATATTGTTATTTCTATCTAATGAATCTATCAATTGTTATAACTACCTGATGAATAGTCATCATGCCATATTGAACAAGGTGTATACTGTCTATTGCTATGTTGTTGCATATATAATTGTTGTGTAATCATTAAGTGTTTGTAACTTGTATTTGTCATGCCCATGAGGCCTTTATTTGAAAGTAAAAGATATTCTGCTTTCTATTTATAATTACCATATACGATGATAATGTGCATTGTGATGATGCGACAAAACACGATTATGTACAAAGTGATGAAAATGACCGAAATGAGCTGCGAGTGATCTAAATATACAAAGTTTAAGACCGAATTTCGTAACATAGCCCTCTCCCAAGAGAACATTCGTCCCGAATGCAACTGGACTTGGACTTACAAGGATTTCTCACTTTGCAGCTATAGTATACGAAGTCAAAATTATGATTAATAGAAAGAAATATACATATTTTTCCTCATGTACGATTTGTCAATATTATATTCACGTATGTTTTGACTCATCATGCATTGATTAAACATGTTTACAGTCCTACACACCATATACATGTCGTTGCATGCCTATGTGCTATGCGCAGTTCATGTTTTATGTTACATAATTATGGATTGATTTAAAACATATAACAATGGCCATATATCTACCATTCTAAAAAGCCTATGTTTTAAACATAAATTCATTAACTGTCTAAGGAAGTAAACAATGAATTTCAAAACATCTCAAGCATTGCATTGGTTATTTACATTCGTTCAACTCACCATTTGGATCACACATCCATTCCTTAATGTTTTTCACTGTCGTTCGCCACATTCAGTCACTCTCTTAGCGATCTGGAATAGCGAAGTTGTAATGGCCTGTATCATCATTGAACATAAGCACAATGACGGTTCAAATTTTGACTGACCATTAGAAATACAACTTTGTTTTTATTACATTCGTAATCACTTGATTTAATATTATGAAATTAATTATGTGAAATTTTTAATCCACGACTACCATGTGCATGTGCAATTAAGGACAAAACACAATACATGTTATGTAAGCAAAGATGATGAAAACGCACGTATGTAGTTTCGATAACATAATGTGTGTAAACATATGTATCGGTAGTGTATTCTAATTAATGAAGCTTCAAAGCCTCCATTAGTTAATGTTTACCGAAAAAGTGTCATCTGTACAGTGATTTACTTGACTGCTCAGATCGCGGACAATGACGAAGCAAGAACTCATTTGATCGTGGTTGTAGCGTTTTCACAAAATAATTCCATGACAATATAATGTTCAAACAAATAAGTGAGTGGAAACCACAGTTGCCATATTATACCGAATATATCGAGATGCATTGAGTGTTGTGTTTAGAAAGTGTCACTCATTTATAATTGTTGAAATATACTTTAAAACAGTTGAGGTTCTAACCCTTTAAACCATATATTATTCCTTTATGACACATACCAAGATGCATCAATGTTCTTCGATAAGGAAGTTCCCTTAGGTTCATCCTTCCAACCAACTCCCCGTCATAATTTCTTTGTCAGATTACAACCCTTAAAGAAAATAACTCCTTGTTGCCCAGCAGTGGCGGATTTAGAGGGGGCAGGCCACCCCTTTTTGGTGACCAAACTTAATTATGATGTATAGATATATAGCTAAATTAACCTCTAAAAGTAACTTTAAAAGCCTCTAAAACTGAGAGCTTCCGAGGGCTAGGCCCCCGCTTTTGGTCTTCATTCCAGACCTTAAGCTTATTGCTCCTTTTCAACACCCCCCTTTCACAAATCCATGAGCCGCCACTGCACAGGTGACAGGACACATTGCAATTAGCTCCGGGATTTGTTTTTTCGTCATTTATCCACCCAATTTGTCTGAAAGTGAAAAGGCAAAAATTCCGAAACTTTATTGCACATCTAAAAGGACGCCACTAGTGACCCGTGGGGGCCCGAGTTGAATAGGTCCTCAACATCCCCTTGCGTGTCGTAAGAGACGACTGAATGGGACGGTCATTCGGATGAGACCGGAAAAAACCGAGGTCCCGTGTCACAGCAGGTGTGGCACGAAAAAGACCCCTCCCTGCCTCAAAGGCCCAGAGTGCCGAGCATTAGGCCTAAAATTTTCTAGCAACCTTCACCTGCAATGGTGACATCTCCATATGAGTGAAATATTTCTCGAGTGGGACGTAAAACAATAAAAATCAATCATCTTCCAAAAGATGCGATTTAGTTTACCAGTATGGTCCTTACCATTTGGGTCAGATGCTGTCTGATGTGTTCCATAGCAATTATTAAGCCCTTCTTCATACACCAATTTGACTACGGATTACTCCGTTTACCTGATCCAAGACAATGGGCTCACGGCGGGATGTGGACCGAATCGACAGGGATGCTTACTCCTACAAGGCATCTGATCCCTCTAGTGTGGTCAGGGGTCCGTGTTTGCCAACTATTGTTTTGTATTCTATTTGGGACTTTGCCTTTGGTAATCGCATAAATTGTAAGTAAAGCTCTATGACTTTCACTTTTGAGATCAGGAGTTGGCAAAGGAGAGTTATTATCATATTCATTATCATATGTTAAACGTTCTTTAGGTTAGGGATCATAAATTGAACACTGGCCTTCCTGTCGCAAAGCGAGCGCCTTAGCCACTGGGCTACCACAGCCGGTTAGAACAGCCGAGGTTAAAATAAAAAAGGATGAGGATGTGTAGGATTAACCAGACTTCTCAGTATTGTTAGTACGATCCGACCAATGAGAAAAATTGTAAGCTGAAGACGAATATACGTCTGTAACTTTCCAAGAGTGGAAGCAGGACATGTTTCACAACACACACACTGGTGCCCGAGTAGCGCTTCTTGCTCTCACCGCTACGACACGAGTTCGATCTTCGTGATCGGCAGTGATAGTATCATGTGAGAGCGTGCAATGGTCATCCGTTTCGGAAGCGTTGGTTTTCTAAGGGTACTCCGGTTTCCCCTCGCATAATGAACCCTTAGCGCCAACATCCGTGCATCAAAGGACCCCTTTGGAATTTATATATGTGAGTTTACAAGAACAAATATTTATCATTATTATCTTTTATAATCCATGTGAAATGAACAAGGTTTTGTAACTTACTTTAGTACTGGTTTTACTATTTACACTTAGCAACAGTAAAGACATGCATTGGCAGGATAAACATTTGGGGTTCGTTATATCACTCAAAATAATACCGTTTGCTTGCTAGTTCATGAGTTTGTAATACAATAATAACTGACTAGGAGAAGTTTCACCCGTTGTCACCATTGTTGTTAGATGCTCCTAGCAACTGGGTTCCTTTTGAATAGTACAAGAGACTTTTCTCCTTTGCAAGAGTACCTCCTTTCTAGACGTCTGGGTCGATAAAAGGTTTGACACGGGTTCGACTTAGATGCTACAACATACATGTAGATTGTTAGGGCACTTCTGGTTGGCAGTCTACCTCCATGTAAAGGCAAAGATAATGATCAGTGATCAATCTCTTAAGTCCTAAATAGAATACAAAAAAACAAGAGTTGGGCAAACACGGACCCCTGGACACACCAGAGGTGGATCAGGTGCCTAGGAGGAATAAGGCATCCCCTGTTGACCGGTCACACCCGCCGTGAGCCCATAGTCTTGATCAGGTAAACGGAACAAGTCCGTAGTCAAAAACGGCTTAACAATGGATATGAAACACATCAGGACAAGCATTTGACTCAATGGTAGGTCATATTGGTAAATAAATTCTTATGACGACCATAGAATGTTACGAAATTGCTGTCTTAAACGTGACTGTTGAACCCCTGCAACAACAACTTGTCTGTAAGTAGCCTGCCTCGATTCAAAACTGATCACACGCAGAACAAGCCTCTTGCGTATCGAATAAGTTGAGAGACATGCACACCATATGCAGGTGATGATGAAATATTGCTTACATAAATTATGGGAAATTGACGATGAGAATCTGAAATCGTCCCGTTTGTCATAAAGTTGAGTAGTTAGTTTGCCGTTCATGTCAATGTTCAATAAAAATGCCAAGTACGAAGGCAGACATGGAAGACTCTGTTGGTGTCCTTTATTTCTAGTTTGTTGGGATTATTTTGAATTGACAACATGAATGGAAATCAATATTACTGATATATAAACGTTGTCAATATATCGAAAATGTCGAATTAAAGACCACCGCTAGAGAATTCTTCTTTTTCATGTAGAAGCTTTTGAATGAATTCTGCCTCATAAGAATATATAAATAGGTCTGCTAATAATGGGAGCACAATTCGTTCCCATTGGAATTCCACAGACTGTTGGAAGACCTGATTGCCATATATCTCTTTATATATCTCTTATATATATTAAAAAAGGATGAAGATTATTTAGGTTGTTTTTTTACATATCTAGTACATTTAACA
>CAJDSM010001796.1:13703-31699 GCA_903981925.1 Ostrea lurida
CTGGAAGAGAGTAAGATACTGCAGTCTTAAATGTAATGTATCTTGGAAAAACATAATAGGATTTTATGATGAATTGAATGACAAAACGATTTTGTTAAACAATTTTTTTTTCTTTTATTGCATATAAAATATATGAATATAAACTTGAAAATAATATGAGTCAATTAGTGATATAAGAAAACATAAAACATTCCAAGGGCGGATCCAGGGGGTCCGGACCCCCCTCCCCTTCACAACCAAAAAAAAAAAAAAAAGGAAAAGGGGGAAAAGAGAGAAAGAGAGAGGGGAAGACAACAATTGTATTCTACAATGAACGCGTATACTAGCATATTCAATATAAGGTAAAAAGCAAAAATATGACTTCGAGCCTTGTTACATAGGCGAGAATTGTAAGTGTTGTATCTCACTTGAAACTCAACAAATGACGTTCATATTTTGCTGACCATTTAGAAATACCCTAAGTGAGCACTGTAAAACATAAAAAATGACTCTAAAACATTTCAGCTTGAAATTTGTCAATGTCCCTTCAATACAGCTGATTCAATGTCTAAATTATTTCTCTTTTTCCCCCGAAAATTACTCGAAATTTACGCATATTTTATAAGATCAAAATCGAAGCACCTAATAATTATAAACACAATTTACGGATTTACTTCACATCGTATTATTTAAAAAAAATATCCCACAGACTAAGTCAAAATATTTTTATAATTTACGGACTTCACCTATATGAAAAAATATTAAAGGTGCAAGCAGATAACTCTGGAGCAAGCGTTTCAAGTTCATTGGAAAAAAATTATTCATTAATTCAATGAACAGAAAAAAGTTTATAAATTTTGTTGTTGATTATCTGTATTAGAAAATCTATTCAGAGGCTTTGAATGAAGCAAATGACATTTTCCCTATACAAAAATTTATTCTTTATGCTATATAGTATCTTTATTTGATAAATTTTTCAACCTTCAACTTAATGTTGATATTTTTTCATGATTATCGTTAAATATACTAGTGCAAAATAATATTATATTAGTATAAACACAATTTCACACCAAATTCAAATTTCAGATTTTGAGTACTATATTACTTTCATCCTTTAGTTCGAATCGGCTAGAGCAGGTGTGTTTGTTCCTTAACAGCGTGGTATTGTATCAACCTAGATGTAAGAAAATAATTAAACCCTAAAAGTAACTTTTTAAAGCTCTAAATTCCAAGAGCTTCCGGGGGCTTCGCCCCCTGGGCCCCCACTTTCGCTTCACCCAAGGCATTTTGAGCTTATCAATTGACTCCTCTTTGAACAAATCGCCCTTTCGACAAATCCTGGATCCGCCACTGCGAACCAGTATATCCTCTTTAAATTGGATTAAAACTTAATAAATAAAACTAAGCATTTTCACGTATAGATAGTCCCCAGACCAAAAAAAGGGGTCGGGTTGGGTGAAAAGTACTTAAAAAAATCAAGTGCTAGATCCCCCCAACTTTCACAAATTCGCTTGCGGGATCCGCCTATGCATTCATTACTTAATCAATACATGTACTATGTTTCAATGAATACACAATTCTTTATTTGAAAAACTATCTAATGCACTGTGATTATATATATTGAAATATTCATATTTCAGTTAATGCTTTATGATTTATAAATGATGTAAAAGTTCAATCTAACCCGGGTTGAAACTTTTCTACTGATTGTTAATAAAATTTACAAAACTGAAAAAAAGGTAGTCCTTTTAATTAATGATTCGTTTTTGAAGCACCTTTCTTGGAGCACAATTTCACCATCGAAAAAATACTAGAAGCTCTCAATTATTTTGTATGAATTTTGGGGATGTTTTCCGGAATAATGAAAAAGTTGTTTTCCTTGGAAGAGAGAGAGAGAGTCCAAATGTCGCTGTGATTTGATATAATATATACATGTATGAATGTCTAATAAAGCATGCCTAAAACACTCAGATATACAGTCTGGTTTTTGGAATATAAAAATATTTATGAATATTATTTTTATGTATTGTAATGCACTTCATCATTGGTTCGTTTGATATCACGTGTCAAAGTATAGAAATGCGGATTGACCTGGTCTTTCTAATTATAAACATTAAAAAACTCGGATTGACCTGTACTTTCTAATTATAGATTAGGGAAATTTTGTTACGTGCAACAATGATTGTGATTCGCTGACGTTTGTCATTCTAACCAATCAAATTCTCTTTCCGGATCACGTCACCTACTTCTGTGACGTCACAAACAAAAGACGGTGAAATGAGAAAATTCTCTATTCATTACATGTTTTATGAAATTACTTTATCAGTATAAAGAACCCACACTGAAATAAAAACAGCTTACTATTTTTTTTTTATTTCAACATATAAAAAAAAAACGGAGAACAAAAAATGCAATAAAAACAGCTTACTATATATATATTTTTTTAATCTCAACATTTAAAAAAAAACAACAACCAAAAAATGCAACTTAGTTTCCCTAATTTTGTCAAGCTTTCTTTGAAATATAATACAACTAATGTAGCCCTTTCAGTCGGTCAATCCATAAATATATCGGCTTCACAGAAAAGAATATCGATAACCACGTGATCGGTCGATATGCTTTTCTGTGAAGTCGATATATCTATGGATCGACCTCATGAAAGGGCTATATTTGTATAATATTGAAAATGTTGTTTGTTGATATTTTTTAAACCAATGGATAAAATCTTTTAAAACATGTCCTTAAAAAAGGGATTATGTTGGAGAAATATATTTCAAAGAGAAATTGAAATGAAATAGCCAAAATTTAGAAATATTGCAAATGTTCATGAACCATTAGGCCAGATATGAAAGCTTCCTGATATAGTGGAGATTTAAGTTTGTTGAAATCATGACCCCCGGGGATAGAGTGGGACCACAATAAGGGATCAATGCAAATATATAGGGAAAATCTTCTCAAGAACCATTGAACCAGAAGAATGGATATTTACCTGAAAACTTTCCTGATATGGGGTAGATTTAAATTTGTTCAGACCATACTTTCCTGATATGGGGTAGATTTAAAGTCCAGACCATGCCCCCTCCCCTTTTACATGTAGGGTTAGGGTAGGGACATAAAATGGGGATTAAAGTTTTACATACAAATATATAGGGAAAATCTTTTTTAAAACTTATATTTTCTTGTTCGTTGTGTGGAGACAAGTTCATGGACACAATTATGTGAAGAGCCCTTGGGGGTCATGACTGACTCCCCCCCCCCCCCTTTAAAAATTATCTAATAGTTTGAAAACTACTGAGATCTCTACCCTCATACCATATATTTCCTTGTTCTTTGTGTTGAGACAAGTTCATTCACACTTATGTGGAGGGCCCCTGGGGTCATGACTGAGTCCATCATTTTAAAATTGTTTTGAATATCTTGTAAACTTTGAGATCCCTACCCTCAAACCATACATTTTCTTGGTCCTTGTGTTTAGAAAAAGCCATGGACACATATGAGGAGAACCATTAGGGTCAAAACTGACCTCACTCTATTAAAGATGGTGTAATATCTTAAAACTATTGGAATCCCCACCCTAAAACCATATACATATATTTTGTTCCCTGTGCTGAAACAAGTTTATTGACACATATATGAAAGACCCTTGGGGTCAGTCATGACCCCACCCTTTTAAATATGGTCTAATGTTCTGAAAACTATTGAGATCTTCATCCATATATTTTCTTATTCATTGTAGCAAGACAATTTTAAGAGAACATCATTAAAGAGCCCTGTCATATATGGTTCTGTCTTATATCCCAAACTTCTGCTCATCTCTATCAGGTGATCTTGTTTCTCTCGTTATGATCAAATCTGAAATATAGCGATATACCTGAAATTAAGACAATTCATTTCGATTTCTTTTCAAAATATATTTGTCTAACATGTCATCCTTTTAACTAATCTGGGGTTGTTGGTTTTTTTTTAAGACTTCATCCGTAGATTTAAAAAATATGTTACAAATAGCGTTTTCAATTATTCGTAAAAAAAAAATTCTAAAAAGATCATAACTTTAAGGCATAGTTTTATTAGTCCCCTAACCGAACGAAAGTCGAAGGGGACTTTAAGGTTGCACTCTGGTTCCGGTCCCAGTCCGTCTGTCTGTCAGTCATTCACACTTATGTGGAGGCCCCCTGGGGTCCATGACTGAGTCCATCATTTTTAAAAAATTGTTTGATATCTTGTAAACTATTGAGATCCCTACCCTCAAACCATACATTTCTTGGTCCTTGTGTTTAGAAAAGCACATGGACACATATGAGGAGAACCATTAGGGTCAAATACTGACCGTCACTCTTTAAAAGATGGTGTAATATCTTAATAACTTTGGAATCCCCACCCTAAAACATATACAATATATTTTGTTCCCTGTGCTGAAACAAGTTTATTGACGCATATATTGAAAGACCCTTGGGTCAGTCATGACCCCAACCTTTTAAATATGGTCTAATGTTCTGAAAACTATTGAGAATCTTCATCCATATATTCTTCTTATTCATTGTAGCAAGACAATTTTAAGAGAACATCATTAAAGAGCCCTGTCTCATATATGGTTCTGTCTTATATCCCAAACTTCTGCTCATCTCTATCAGGTGATCTTGTTTCTCTCGTTTAATGATCAAATCTGAAATATAGCGATATACCTGAAATTAAGACCATTCATTTCGATTTCTTTTCAAAAAATATATTTGTCTAACATGTCATCCTTTTAACTAAATCTGGGGTTGTTGGTTTTTTTTTAAAGACTTCAACCTGCACGTAGATTTAAAAAAAATATGTTAACAAATTAGCGTTTTCAATTTTCGTAAAAAAAAAAAATTCTAAAAAGATCATAACTTTTTAGGCATGTTTTATTAGTCTTACCCGACCCGAAAGTCCGAAGGGGACTTTAGGTTTGCACTCTGTCCGTCCGTCCGTCTGTCTGTAGTCCGGTAAATCAGTTTTCCCGCACTTTTTTCTCACTGCTTGGGGATATTCATTTGATATTTGGTACATTTGCTTTGCATACCAAGTTACAGATCAAGTTCGAGTTTGGTTTTGATCGATCCATATTTCACTGGAGTTATGGCCCTTGGACTTAGAAAATTTCATAAATTATCAGTTTTCCGCACATTTTTTCTCACTGCTTGCAGATATTCATTTGATTTTGGTACATTGCTTTGGCCATACCAAGTTACAGATCAAGTTCGAGTTTGGTTTTGATCGATCCATATTTCACTGAGTTATGGCCCTTGGACTTAGAAAATTTCATAAATTATCAGTTTTCCGCACATTTTTTTCTCACTGCTTGCAGATATTCATTTGATATTTGGTAACATTGGTTTTTTGCCATACCAAGTTACAGATCAAGTTCGAGTTTAGTTTTGATTGATTCTTTTTTCACTGAGTTATGGTCCTTGTCCTATCCTGGCTCTTTTACCATAATTATGATATAGCCTACATATTGCAAGTCCAATAAATGTTTGTAATCGTTAGGGGACTATGTATGCTTGCTATGCAATACTCTCAGAATGCTTGTTAATATTAGATGCTTATTAGATATTTTATTAGATGCTCTACCAAGCCTCTTTCTTTACTTTTGACTAAAACTACTAAACAGCTATCAAAGAAATCTCTTCAGAGAATACTGTTCCACTACATATATTCCAGAAGTGGTGTTCAATCAGATGTGGATTCTTAAAAACTCTAAAGGCTTTTGGATAACCTAAAATCACAAGATTTTTCAAAAATTGACTGCATCAAAACGTATGATTTCTCCACACTTTACACAACAGATTCCTCACGAGATAAATTAAAATCTAGCTTTTTCAGAATTATAGATAATTGCTTTTTAAAACAAAAACGGCACCCGAAAATACTGAATTCTAGTCGTTGGGAAACAAGAACACATATTTTGTTAGAAAACACTCTGATTGCCACACAAGTACTCTGAAGTAGATATTAAGAGCAATGCTTGGGTTTCTTATAGATAATATTATATGTAGTCTTTGGAGACCAGTCTTCCAACAATTCGTAGTATTCCTATGGGCACTAATTGTGGCTCGCTTATTGGCAGACTTATTTTTATATTCATATGAAAAGCAGAATTGTAACAGAAAATGTTTACGGGACAAAAACAAAAAAAACTTGCCGTGTCCTTCAACCATTACATATAGGTAATAGATGATGTGTTATCAATTAACAATCATAATTTTCCAAATGTATGTCCATTTGATATATCCGAAGAACTCGATCATAAAAGGACACCACAGAATCTGACATATCTGCTTCATATTTGGTTATTTTACTTAACATTGACTCTAATGGCAGACTGACAACTACATTATATGATAAGCGTGATGACTTTAACTTTGCAATCGTCAAACTTTCCCTTTCTATGTAGTAATATATCCACTATGCACGTGCTTATGGTGTGTATATTCTCCAGTTGATTCGATACGCAAAGAGCATTGCTATGCGTATGAGGACTTTTTTAAAAAACGAGGCCAACTACTAACAAAAAAGGTTGATGCTGCAGGGTTATAAACCGAATCTCGTTTAAGTCATTTCGCAAATATCCTATGGTCGCTTAATGCACTTTGCTTTCGCGATTACAAATTATCACTAAGTCGTATGTTGACTGATTTGTTTCATACCCTTTGTTAGACTGTCATTTTCCCTACTGGATTTGGCTACGGGTAATCCCGTTTACTTTATTTCGACTAAGGGGCTCACGGCGGGTGTGACGGTCAGCAGAGGATGCTTACTCCGCTCCATGGACCACTGATCCTACCTTCGCTTTTGTCGGAGGTCCGTGTTGCCCTAACATCGATTTGTATATGTTTTTGGATTATGATTACGTTTTGACAACAAATGTTAACTTCGCCTTTTTGTATTATGCACGCAAACACAGCACGAAGTTTGGATACTAGATCCTTATTTGCAAACAGAACAGATTTTTCAATCATTCCGGAGAATTTACATAGAAACATAGCATCTTGAAGCTATTGCATAAGCATATGTCCTACCGGCACCAACAATAATTGACTGTGTTGATAAATCAGAGTGCAATGCTGTGTGACCTGACCTTGAACTAAAACATAGGTATACATGCCAAATATCATTTTAGTTTGATGTTGCGTTGTTCAAATTTCGTTTAAAATTTATTTGGGATTGCCCGATTTAAAAAGTCTTATTCAGTCCTCGAAGAATTTGGTATTAACTTCATTCCCATAAAGTAGCCCTTCACCGGACATTGGTGACGTCTCCATATGAGTGGAACATATTCTCGTGGGACGTAAAACAATAAATAAATCAATCAAATGAAGGTTATATCCTGTGTAACTTCAATTCATAAACATGAAGCTTTGATATATATGTAAGACTCCAACGTGCGATGGTGTCCCCAAAGTGCGATGGTCGCCCCAAGTGCGATGGTCTGCGCCAAAGTGCGATGGTTTGTTAAGGCTTACGGACGCCAAAGTGCGATGGGTTACACGTTACTTCCAAAGTGCGATGGTTCTAACACGCCAAAGTCCGATGGTGTATGATACGTTTGTGGACGTCACGTTATCTGAGTGACGTCGCCAATCACGAAGAAATCTAACGTCAGCTTGCCTGAACGAAAACTGAAGAAAAGGGAGATCCGAAAATTTATGAGAGAACTCAGACTCCCATGTATTCTCTGATGTACTTTTTATCAGCTTTATCAAGCTTTGGAGCATGATTAAGGACACATCACTATGCGTGATCGACCATCGCACTTTGGAGCATGATGGGGAACCATACGCATCTTTGGCGTGTCAGACCATTCGGGGTTTGGCGCAGACCATCGCACTTGGGGCGGACCATCGCACTTTGGAGTAATCGCACTATTGGGAGTCCTACATATTATATCTCCTAGATAGGCCTATGTAACGCCAGTAAAAATGCCACCCACTAAATTTGATTCGAATCAATCGTGAAAAAAAATCAAATCGTGGTGAAACAACAGAAAAATTTGAAAACTGTGACGACTCGGTCGGACGATTGAGCACTTACCTGGGTCTGTGTAAGCCAAACATATGAAGAGAGGTGCAATCACAAAACAAACACCAATAGGGCATTCATGTCTGCATTTTATTTATTTACTTGTAGCTGTAACGGACTTGTGAAGGAATGGGTACAATCGAGTAACGCCACTTGCCAACTGAACAAACTTCATGTCGCCGACAACAAAAGAATATTTTGCGTTGTATTTAATATGTATACACAATGAATCGTGTTTCCGTTAAGATGAAGAGTTTAAAAATGTTACAATCATTAAGACGTAATTACATACCAACTCACGGGGGAGTTTTGTGAATTGCAACAATTTAGATCGTCCTAGTTTTTACAGCCCTTCCATCCAAAGCAGCATCCCAATCCCGATGAATATTGAAATGTGAGAAATATAAAAATTTATTTCTTTCACACCTGCCCACCAAACGTTATGAAATTCGAACATTGATCTGTAGTTTGACACCCTAACACTCCCCTGCAGTTTCAAAATGAATCATCCAAAGCATAAAAAAAAAAGTCCTGGAAAAACCAAGTGGACGGGAATGGGGACAGACAGACATGACATGACAGACAGGAAGACAGCAAAGAAGAAAGCTATTATCCCCTCCGGTACAAACGGTTGGGGCTAATAATTGAGAACCTTGTATTACTTTTTTCGAAGGTGAAATCAATCTTCTGGAAAGGTCTTAAAACGAATCATGAAATAAAGTGTTGGTGTGGTGGGCCACCAATGACAAGTAAATAATCTTGAGTTTTATTCAGAGTTTGATTATTCTCAAGTTAATTTGTGCCACAGTTTCTTTTAGTCGAAACGCAGCAGAATAAAATAAATATTTGAGTCATCAAGTTCCACGTTTGTGATTCCGGGTCCATGTTCTTGGTAACCTCTGCAAGATGGAGGATTTTGATACTACATGTACAATACAAAAGGATTTCCCGTCTTTATCTTAACAGGACTTGTTAATCTGTAGACTGTAAATTTATTTGGGTTAACATAGTTGCAACGCACCTTTAATAATCCGTTTAATTCATTTTAACGCGGGAAATACAACGCAGTCGTGCATAATGACGTCATATTAGCTGCAATGATTTTCCATTCAAACCAAAAAAATATCTACAACAATAAAACGTACGAACTTGTCTGGAATGTAAAAACGTGTGTGATACTTTCCACACTACTTATTTTATCAACAGGGTTTTCAATCGACCGCGGTGACGGCGACATATTCCCACAGCACTATGGGTAATCCTCATCATTAGAGGCAATCACGTGACTCAAATGTGTAATAGTTTCAACGCGATCTTCGCTCGTTTTAGGTGTTGATACTATCGAAGCTCGACATATTTGGGGTAAGAGTTCCATATGCTTAGTCAAGAGACTGTCCATCTCCATGACACCAACGTTTGTTATATGCTACCGTGATCAAAAGCCACCGTCGGATACAAACTATTTTTAAAGTTCGACGTGCAGCAAAAGTTCTTGTTGCGTCGAAAAGGCAATCCGTACTTCACTAAAAAGGTGAACAATGATCTGCAAATGATGCCTCTGATTCCTTGAAGTTTAATTCTTTTCGGGGCTTATATCAACATCTGACAAGATTACAATGCACACTATCTCCGCCTTCTCCCAGTTTCACTTGAATACGTACCTATCAACCTGTGCATGACAAAAATGCTGCCTGGAGAGTGAAGGCAGACATGCATTTTTTGCACTATATAGACACAGTTATGGATCAGTTATACGATATAAAGAAATCAATCTTCAGCCATTGTTATCTAGATAAACTAGGAGTCGAGTTGGTGCCAACGACACGCAATGTAGTAAGAAAGATACAGCGTTAAAATAACATTCGACGGACGATTCGCCTATCATACACATTATACACAATCTCCTGTAAGCCATTAGTATTGTTTAAAGCCGAAACATTTCAGCTACATGTCAGAAAATATTATCCGCTGATTCTTTATAAACCACTTTACCATTGCTTTGTTTACGACTCTTTAACATTGGTGGAATGCAATACAAATGAAATTGCCAAACTAAAAACTACATGAATGTTGCATTCATTTTTTTATGATACGCAGGATAAACATTATTTTGAACCCAAAATATCCGGCCGAGAGATGGGCTATTCCCATGCACATACTGAAGTCACGTTCTCATGTGTTACACAGATGACCGAATGCTACATGCTTTGTCAATCTCTTGAACATCAACATAGTTGAGGGTGGGGAATTCTTAGGTCATTTTCCCTTTGGGGCCTTGGGAAGGGGAAGGGAGTCAAAGCAAAAATCGTCTTTTCTTCTAGATATGTAACACATCTCGATCGCTAGTGACCAGTCAAAATGAGCATACAAATCTCAAAGTAGTGTGAAGCTCTTCACTTCAAGGCCAGGGGATCGGGTCCCAAGCTAAATACAATAGATCTTGTAGAGAAAAATATTTGATATGTCAACTATTTTTTTCTCAGGTATACGAAGCGAACACACTGAGGTTGCAATCACAATGAACATGGATATCTCCGTCTAGATTGTGAAAGTCATGACCTAAGGGCCAGGAATTCAGACCCAGGATAGAGCTAAATAGGCCAAGTAAAGAAAAACGTCATATTTCTTAATTTTATTTTTTTTTTTACTCTTTCACATTTAGCAGACAATTTTAATTCATTGTGTTTATAGATTACTTTTATTTGCGAGATTTGTACAAAAATTATTATATTAAATTGAACTTTATACAAATAATGTATGTATAAAGTTATTCACGTCAACCTCTTTTTAGCAAGGCGAAACGGGACAATAATAATAGAATTTCAAGAAAACACACATACGCTGAAGAGCAAAATACGGCTTTTTTAATTTTATTTTGGAGGCACTAGAATATGAACAAATTTTAAACAAAATTACCTCCCCGTGCTCCAGCTGGAAAAGGAATCATATTTCAGAAGATTTAGGTCTCAAATGTAAATTGCGTAATATTTCACCAGAGGTTTTATACTTTTAGAATGGAAAATACCCGATGGGCGAGGTGATATTGTACAGTTTACTTCGAGGTTAGCGAAAGCATTGCATTTACTGAAATAGTTTTATTTTATGATTGGATACTTCAAAACTATCGAAATTGGTTGCTAGGGTCTACATGTTGCAAACCGATACCCGGTCGGTCATTTTTGTATACACATAAACTTTGTTTATCATGTAAAGGCAAAGATAACGAACAGTAACCAATCTCGTAAGTCCCAAATAAAATACAAAAAACAAGAGTTGGGCAAACACGGACCCTGGACACACCAGAGGTGGTATCAAGTGCTTATATAATTAGATAAAATCAACTTTCTAAACAAATAATAGGTCGTATAAAGACCAGGTTCAATACTACTAAAGGTTCCATTGAATTATTGTTACTCCAGTTCGTGACAGAAGTCATTGACAGTATAAGATAGTCAAAAGTGAGTATAAAGAAACTCGGCTTTCCATTGAGTGGCTTAAAGATGATAATCAGTCGTGTGAATTTTGAATTTGGTCCAGCATTGGTATATTCACCTCAAAGACAAGTAAATATAATGCTCTGTTTTTCCTGGGCTGTTGGATTTCGGCCGACAGATAAAGCCAAATAGGTTGTATGAGCTTTAGTATACTGGTAATTGTGTAGTGTCCTTTCGGTATTTTTAGCTTAACAGTCTATTTTCTCTAAGTATACGAAATATAATATTTTTGAAACACTCGTATAATATATCAAGTAAATATCTCACATTTATGTGCTGGAGGGAAAACTTGTTGATTATTGAAACACGGTTCTTTTTTATTTGAAATACTGCTTTGTGCCAATTTATAGTACCTGATTACAAATACACTAAATGATGAATACGCTAAAATAATCACAATTATTGATAGTGTTACTATCACTCCCCCCTCCCTTCAGGCAACAACAATCAAAAATAAGTCGACAAAAGCACATATAATATTTTTCAGCAATCTGTCGATGAAATTTCTATCAATAGTAACAATTGTAATGTCGTAAAACCCAGAAAGATTATGACTATATGCCATAAAGTTATAATATAACTTTCATCATGAAATCGAACAGAACTGAAGCTTAGCACATGCCAATAGATTTTTGTTCTGTCTTATCGCACGTCATGTATGTTGAGGAAACAACACAGAACCTGGAAGATGTAGTTTCGGTTGTTGAAGGGTTCGGGTGAAAGGATGAGGAATTGCTCCTCGAGTGGACTCTGGTAATGATTTCAGCGATAAGATAGCACACTTAATGAAAAGTGACATCTGCCGGAGATGACTGTATATTTGTGACTTAATTGACGTTTTTTGGTATCCTTCGTGCTCCAATTAATAAGAACTGCCAGAGTTGCACACCATATTTCCCCCTCCGATTCTCGGCATGAGCAGGACCGTTATTCACCTTAAATACTGCTTAGTGGGGTTTCTTATAAAAAGGTGAGTACATTTTTTTTTCTTGAAAACTTAAAACCAGGTTGATGCGTTCTGTCGACGGTTTTTGATATATTGAGAGATTAAAATGGATGCTGAAGAAATAGAGACAGCTAGTTTATCACTCTGTGTGCACCTATGCAGTAACTTTCAGTAGGTGCTGTTGCTATGTAATTTTTCTTTCACAGAATTTCATAGCGTTTAGATTTTCTTGCGAAAGTGACGTTGAAAAGAAAATAAGAAATTCAATAGTTTGAACTTTTGTTTTCGTCAGGGGCGGTAGACTGCAAGGATAAAAGTAACAGAAACCAGTTGTGACATCTCGCTTTCACCTCTCCGAGGATTATATCGAGTGGAGACGACTTTTAATGCGTGCACACCGTCCTGCTATCGGAACACTCTTTGGCGGTAGAGTCTGAGATGTGATACAGTGTATTGCATGTCACCGTTCTTGGTGTAAGCGGTCGCAGCGGACTGTAGCATTTTGTAAAACATTGGCATGTGACAGTAAACAGGGAGAGAAAGAGCATTCGTGAATTTTACTGGACAGCACTCAGAGAGAGAGAGGAAAGCCAGGGTTTTGGAGGAAACAAAAAGGTATATTATTCTTATGTTTTATCTCCCCCGACTAGTCGTTTTCAGCTTCCTCAAACCGAGTTCTTTGCTTTTTCAAGCCATGTTGTAAGATAAAAAGACTCTGGGTTTTCTTCAAGTCGGCCTACTTGGCTCTTTTAATCGAGCCATTGTTAATTTATAGTTGACCTTTTCCCTCGTTTATCTTAAGATATTTAATCAAGGACTTGCATTTAGATTAGCCTCAAGCCCAGACTGTACACTTGTTTTGATTATCTTAACTAATGTAGAAAAACCTCTTCTTAATTTTGACTTTCTCACTGCAAACTATGTAGACAACGCGGTATTTTGTTCAATTTAGTTGTATAGTTTAAAAAGTAAATGAAAATTGATAGTTGGCAAAAATGCACAGAATGTTTAGTGTTGCGGTGTTTGTTTTCATTTTTAATCCTTACAAATCATGAGAACGTATTTATTTGCATTTGATATATTAAATAGTTTCTGTGGTAACCATCACATTAGTAAATTTTAATGTTTGGGATTAATAGATTTTTGTTCTTCAGTCGATGAATAGAATCTGCCAAAGAAGTCATTGTTCACTTCTTCAAAAAAAAAATAAAATAACGGTAATTAGAAAAACAAAAGATTTTGGATTGTATTTGCAGAGAAATTAAGTCACTGAAATCAGATCTTTCATTTATTAACCAAATCGATGAACTAGCGACACAAATAAAATGCCCCTTATTAATAATTTCATGTTCAACAGGTGTTTCAGAGCTCAGATTGCAGATAACCGCCACCATGGACCGCCATTTCTAATTGTTCTATCAGATGGCCGTCCCCTATCACGGGCCCGTCACACTTTTCCGATTTAGAGACCTTAAATATCGTGAACGAGCTTGCCATTTAAACAGCATGCCACTAATTAAGATATTCTCATTATACTAACGTCTGTAGTGGGGTGGTTGAGGTGGTTGAAAATGGGAAATTTTCTTCAAATGTTTACGTTTCACAGGAAATTTGTCAGCAATCACTTTCTAAGTTGCCTTAATTTGATAAAAAAAAAAATGTAATTGAGATGTACATTTTGAATAACTGTGTATATGTACAGTATGGATATCTGTCTCCTATGCATTATGATAACACCTGACAAAATAATCTAAATAATGTATAATGAACAAGAAGTGTATTTTTGGCATGGGAATATGAGAGGGAGTTTATTTCCGCGACATGCCATGCGATCAAAAGGTCAGGTTATCAGATACCTACATCAATACAGTTTTACATGCTGTTGTATTATGCTAGGAAACAATGAGACCTTGTTATTCCTGACTCAAGGGAAAAATGGATAGAGTCGGCCAATTACAATGCAAAAATGAAGTATTCAGTACCAAAGGGTTGTGGCAGATTACGCGACTTTTAGCTTTTTTCTTTTTTTGCCAACACAGCCATGATTTATTGGTTGTCGGGGATTCGTTTGTTTCTCTTTATAAAATGAAACTGGTTCAATTGTGTGATCTCGTGGGGATCTGGGTTAGAATAGGTCTTCAGTGCCCCTTGATTGTCGTAAGAGACGACTAGATGGGGTTGTTTAGGATGGGACCGCAAAAACCGTACAGTAGGTGTAGCACGTAAAGGGTTCCTCTCTGCTCAAAGGCCACAAGCGCAGAGTTTTGCAACCCTTCACTGGTATTACATGGTGACGTCTTCATAAGAGGGCAAGATTCTCGAAAGGGACGTTAAACAATTCATAACCCATGAATCTGTGGTATGTATCGTGGTAAATTTGCAAGACTAAAGATTCGCAAAAGTGCCAACACTTATTGTGTACAATAACCCATTACATAATTTTGATATGATATATAATCTCGATGTCAGATATCCACCTGGTCTACTGATAAAGAAACCGATACCGGGTGAAACATGCATGTTTTTTCCTGCAAGAGGAAACGGGGCATAGCTTACCTGGCTCATTAGCGCGGGATAAATTTACACACCGTTCTCTTGTTGGGTCAGCGGTGCAGAGTTGCAGGTTAATCTGTTTAAAATCAGAAACAATCTCCAGAATCGTTTAATTAAGACGTATACCGGCGCGCAAGTCATCATCCACATGTTCCGCTTCACTAAGAATGGTTATCTGTTTGTTGAAACCCGACAGCGAAACTAAGCTGCTTTGGAAATTGGAACTTTTTTGTCCGACATTTGGTTCTTTTTTTTCTAGGATGGTCTATGAATCATAAGTTTTGATGAACAATCGGAATACATTTTGTGTAATTACGAGAAAGGTTTGTTACGTTGTATTCAGTGTTTATTCAGTGTTATTTCCAACAATCATTTAAGGGATGTATGTGCATTTGTAATCTGTTATTTTAGGATAACGAAAATAAAACCCAACGTTGTAAATGACTAAATGTCAGTTGAAATATTTCCTTGGAGTACATGTAGTTTATTGGTCGGTCATTCAGTATGTTGGGGGTTACTGTGATGGAAGTCGAGCAACTGGCGCCCGTGCGAATCCGTGTAAACCCGTTTTGTTCCGTCTATATTTTTGTTGTTATTAATGATCCATTATGTGTTCTAATGCACGTATCATATCCACCTTATCGCATTGTGTCAAGAAAATTATATCTATATATATCGTGACTCAGTCACATGTTATTTCTTATTTGTAAAACATGAAAAATGTTCATTGTGGTGCGAGAGGATATTTTCATTTATAAGTGTCAGAAAGGAATTAAACAAAAATGCAAGATATTAGATTTCCTCGCTTTAAATAAATAAAAAAACCTTACTTTGTCCATTTTAAATTAACTCAAATTAAATACATAGTTGGCACAACGATTTTTTTTGAATGCATAGACGCATTGATGTACATGTATCGAAAATGTTGTTTAATTGTAGGCATGTTATGCTATTGCCAACTTTTTTTAAAAGCCACATATGGTCGAGGACATACATGATAGTTCAGCAACAGGAAGTTANAAAAGCCACATATGGTCGAGAACGGCTTGGGGTAAAAAGCTGAGTGGAATGNCAGCGGACTAGGTATGGTAAAGGCATGTTTAGTCTCCTATAAAGCTTAAAATGAAGCTCTCTCTTAAACAGGAGCTCGAGGCTGAGTGACCTTAGTCCTGTCGTTGTTATTTATCAATCTTTATTCTCATGATTTTTTAAATCCCATATTGTGGTCCCAACCTAGCCCAAAGGATCACGGTATAACTGAAAATTAATTCGCATTACACGGATATGCCTCAATACCAATATGACTACCATGATTTTGAGTCTTGATTTGAACAAACTTAAGTTTACTCTGTGTCAGGAAGATTTCATGTAAATTTCAACTTTTCTGGCCCAGTGGTTCTTGAGAAGGTTTTTAATGAGCTCGCCCTATTTTTGCCCTTTCGTGATTATCTCCCCTTTGATGGGGGAATGGCTTTCATTTGAAAACACAAACTTAAATTCCCTTCACCCAAGAATGATTTGTACCAAGTTTAAATGAAATTGACCTATTGGTTTTTCAGTAGATTGTCTTGCATATCTTTGATCCCCAATGGTGGTCCCACAACACCCTTGGGGGCCATGATCTGAACAAACTTTAATCTACTCTACATCAGAAAGCTTTCAGGTAAATCTCCAATATTATGGTCTAGTGGTTAGCGAGGTTTAAAGAGTTTCCCTATAGATTTTACCTGATCAAGACTATGGGCTCAAGGCAGATGTGACCGGTCAACAGGGGATGCTTACTCCTCATAGACACCTGATCCCACCTCTGGTGTGTTCAGGGGTCCGTGTTTGCCAAACTCTTGTTTTTCTATTATATTTAGGACTTACGAGATTGATCACTGTTCGCTATCTTTGTCTTTACATCCGCATGTAAAACTCTATCCCCTATCGTGGTCCCACCTTACTCCCGGTGGTCATGATTTTAACAAACCTGACTCCACTATGTCAGAAGGTTTCTTGTAAATTTCAGCTTTTGTGGTCCAGTGGTTCTTAAGATTTTTAGATAATCCCAACTTAATTTCCCGTTTGTGGTTATCTCCCCTTTGAAGGAGTAATGCTCTTCATTATACCTCAGCTCCGAAAGAGAGGGGTATACTGTTTCACCCTTATCCGTCCGTCCAAAACAAATATTTTCGTCGCACGTTTCTCTGAAACTGTAAATCAAAGCCACTTGATATTTGGTATAACACTTCACCTAGGGGTCCCATACCGCGCTTACCGAATTCAGACCTTTCACATGTCAACTTCTTGTTCACTGACTTAGTAAATATTGTCGTCGCATTATTCTCTAAAACTGCAATTCACAGCACTTGGTATTTGGTATATCACTTCAATCCAGTGGCCCATACCGCGCTTACAGAATTCAAATCTTACGCATGTCAACTTCCTGTTCACAGATTTAATCAGTATTTTTGAATCTTTTAAATGTGAAATAAATATTTTCGTCGCACTTTTTTCCGAAACTGCAATTTACAGCCACTTGATATTTGGTGTATTACTTCATCAAGGAATCCCATACCACATTTTCCAAATTCAGACATTTTGCACTGAGTTAGTAGAATTGTTTTTAGTATTTTAGTCTTTATGCGAAATAGATATTGTCGTCGCACTTTCTTCTGCATCTGCTATCATAGCCACTTGATATCAACTTTACCAAAAGATGAACAAATTCTCTAGGCAGCAGCCTTATTTACCTTAGAACAGGAGTATCCTCAGTGAGCAGTATCTCGCAGAATCCTTATTTGTTTGAACGTGAATCTCCTTCAACAAAGGATGATTCGTACCAAGTTTGGTTGAAATTGGCTCAGTGGTTCTGGAGAAGAAGTCGAAATTGTAAAAAGTGTATAGACAGACGGACGGACGGACAAAGGGTGACCAGAAAAGCTCACTTTAACTTTCAACTAGCTATAAAACTTGTGTTATATCATAAGGGATCA
>CAJDSM010001797.1:2137-12511 GCA_903981925.1 Ostrea lurida
GCGGTCTAATCTCTTCAAAAAGACTTATCAATTTTTCAAAGCCATATATCTAAGCTTATAAAGAAGGCGTTTTGGTTAGTTTCTTCTGTCGATTATTCGACACAGCTATATCAGATAAGTGATTTTATCCGGAATTCCTGAGTTGAAGTAATGTATTGGAAGACCTTCTCAGTACTCGTAATGAGTTTTCTAGTTAACGGTCTTACTGTTTCAGACGGAAAGACCTTATAGTGAATTGGTAACTGTTTTATTAATTAAGGTCTTTCCGTTTCAGACGGAAGACCTTAATATGTGATTGACTGTTTATTAAGGTCTTGTCCGTGTTCAGTAACGAAGACCTTATAGTGATTGTAGCTCCGTTTATGTATTATTAGTTCAAAGTTCTTTTTATATTTTCCTCCTTTTTATTGTGTCGCAGATTTCTCAGAGATTGCTTTTGATGGATTTTCTTGAATTTTGTCAAGAGGTGATGGAAGAACACAAACTATCCCACAGACGTTTTTATTTATTGTTTCAAAAATGTCACTTCCGGTCGACAATATGGCACTGATTTAACGGTTTTTGAAAAGTCATTTGTCCACCCTTTTTCTCAGAACGGTAAAGATAGAGAATCGAAACTTATACCACAGATAGATTCTCAATGTTTAAGCTGAACAGAATCGGGTTAAACAAACGTCCGCCGTAAGCCACTGCCGGTTCGTCACCAGAGGATAGTGATAAAAAAGGAAAGTCCGAAAATATTCAAACTTGATTGTCTTTCAATCGAAACCTATACCACTTTATTAGGCCCCTCTTTTGAATATCCCTTGCAAAATCATTTATCAATATACTCCTATATCATGTTTGAAATACTATTAATGCACTAGCGGTTTGAAAATACTGTTGGCGGTACGGGTATTGATTTAATTCCGGTCTTTCGTTTATAACGTGACACGAGGTTATAAACGTAAGAATTTTATCACGTCCCCTTGAAGATTACGTTATAAAAGAAGTATTGCTAGTATAAGAACTCTCTTGAAGCTATATTAGGAAGACATGTATATGAGTTCTTAATCTAAGTACAATTGATAACTTGTTCTATTTTTTCAGGCACCTTGCATGGTAAACACTCAGAACCGAGACTTGACGGCATAATTCTACAGTAGTTGTGGTCTGAAAAGCAATATAATAAAAGTGTCAGAAATAGAAAAGTGTTTTCCGGATACAGAAAACCTTAGTTTTTTAGAATCCCCAATAATCGGATAAAATCAAGTTAATCTCCCTATGTATACAGTTCGAGATAAGCGGTGTATTCGAGATCACCGTGTTCGTAAATATCCAGGAGTTTTTCAAATCATATAGGAAATACGACCGGACCCGACGATCGAATTCGAGATAAAGCGGGTATTCGAAGACTAACACAGTATTCGAAGATACAAGATTTTTTAGCTGTAATTTCTAAACGGTTAAAACTACTACTCATATTACACACTTATACTAGATACTGGTAAAATATATCATGAAAAAATACTGAACTTTAAGTAAGCGATAGTATCCAGTGGCGGATCCAGGCAATTTATCGTAAAAGGTGGGGGGATGTCGTTTGAAACTAGAGGAGCCCAATAAGCTTAAGGTCTTGGATGAAGCAAGTGGGGGCTCGTCCAGGTTCTAGAGCTTTAAAGTTACTTTTAGGGGTTAATTTTAGCTATATGTCGGCATCCACTGTTTTGAGTTCAGCCCGTTAAGTGCGAAGGAGGCAATAACCATTCCTAACGTGTCGAAGGCGCCATGCAATATTGATTGCTGCCATCACGGAAAAGAAGGTCAAGATATAATTGTCAATTCGCTATTAAGTCTATTTAAAAGGGAAAAAACCACCAATTTATAAAAGTTGTGAAAAAAAGAAATAAATAAAAATGATTGATGCAGCCCCCTCATATTCAGAAAATGCGGATAAATACTTCTAAATTAGGGGAAATATTTTTACAAATTATCCATTGGCCTTGCTGTAAAGATCACTCTTACCAGTATCACCATCAAATATTGACTGGGTTAGAGGGCAAACATTGATTATGTCTTTAGTGCAAGGACGGAATATTTGCCCGAGCGGAGCGGAGGGCAAATACCTTTTCGTCTGAGACTAACATAATCAATGTTGCACCGAAAACACAGTCAATAATTGTTTTGGGTTAATATTGAAAACAAATCAAAGTGAATAGTCGGAATTGTCCTTATATACATCTCTATATAAAGGAAAAAACCACTCAGCCATACAATTATTGGAAAATTAGCTCCTCCAGAAAAATAACTTGGGGCAAACCGATAACACCGAGAAACATGGTTATTTTCCTCCAATTAATAGTTGACGCACTATCGTGTCGGTAATGCTATCTATACCTACGCGTCACGCAAGACGTTTGACCCCCACGCTTTCGTTGTCGCAGAGCACGCTGTTTGACAAACGGCTAAGGTGAGCTACGACATATAACTACATCTAGAGAATTTTGCCATGATTGCTTTCAAAAACGTTAATCTTGTTTATTAACTTGTGACGTCACGTTGCTTTGTAAGTTGCAGCGGAATTTTTATTAGTGTCCAATTAAGAACAAATCTCTTGTCGACAATCAAAGGTGGAGAAAACCCTCTGCCAGTATATTTTCAAAAATATTGACCGGCAGAGTATTATTTCGTCCGGGGCAAATACAATTAATGTTAGCGTTTTCTCTATATAGAAAATATAGAGATATTATTTTACTGAATATCAACAATAAAGATATTCACGACAATACTCTTTTCTTAAATGCTTTATTTGTAGACATTTCATGAACATAATTCACACAAAACAATAAAATATGTATAATAATATATGACTTACACACAGACCATATGTACGGATATACAACAATATAACTAAACGCACACGTCAGACACAACACATGCATACAATCTCCCATGACAAAATCAATATTCTTCATGCTTTTTGCAATAAATCAAATATTTTGACAGCTAATCACTATTATCTATTCAATCATATATATGCTTTCTTTGCGTGGTTATCAGATGATGAACGCGCTAGCATTGGCAGGAATAAAAATCATAACCCGCTAACACGCGGTTATGAATTTTTTTTCTGCAAGAAAACGTGCGATACGCGCCATCACAATCAAGCCGGACTTCAGACCGTGTCCCCATAAACCAGACACCCATCGATAACAAGCCACTTGCATTGGGCATCATAGAGCAAGCTACGTCACCCATTACAGATCGGCATCCACCACCACTATGGCCTATAAGACTACATTGTTATAAACGAACAATATATATCATGCGAACAATGCTGATTCATAGCGTTCATGTATCAAAAAATACCCCTAACATGTTTGTAATTAGTAGCCTGCTTCGACTCAAAACTGAGCGATCACACGCAGAAACAAGCCTCTTGTGTATCGTGAATCAGTTGTAACGAGAGACATAAACATCACAATGCAGGTGATAGATAGTGTGATGCTTTCTAAACACGGAAAATTGACCGATAGGAGAGAGCCTTCGAAAATCGTCCCCCGTTTATCATACAGTTAGTCGTTAGTATTTCCGTTAAAAATCTATGTTCAATTAAATATCGAAGTACACGAAGGACTGATATGGACGACTGCTGTGGTGTCTTCTATTTTTTTAGTTTGGGTCAGGGCATATATAGAAGCAATATGAATGAAATGGTTATTATTTAAGCATAAAACGCTCGTCAATACTGGTAACTATCAAATGTGATATTATAAGCCACGGCCAAGACTACCTTATTACAAACATCCTGAATCAATGTTTGCCTCGTAAGGATATAAAAACAGCCCAAGTCACCATTAGAATTATCGTTCGTGCATTGTGTGCTCTTAATATATATATATTACTGGCCAAAATAAAGTTAAGGATCATGATTTTTCGAAATAGTTTTCAAAAAATAAATTGGTAGTAATATTTTTGAAAATAAATACATTGTATACTTCTTCAGTATGGTAATTGACTTAAGATTGTGTTTGACTTGTAAGATTGAGTGAATGCGACGCACTGAATTTGAAGTGTGCAATTGAGTGAATTACGGACACAGGGTCAACAACAAAAGTGTTTCAAGGGTATACATAGTCAAAGAAAATTTGTCATTGTAATTGTGTGGACGAACTTTTCGTGATAATTTGTTTTGTGACTTTGTCAGTTAACGGCGTGGAAGCAGCTCAGACCGTAGTATGGTGCCAATCTGGTGTTGTTCAAAGACTGTTGGCGCACAGCTTTTTAAAAATGTTGTGCCCAAAGTGTCATTTCTCGATTATTGGAATCACTTCCCATCAAAACTGGTGTGTTGTTTGTGAGAGACCATCGCTCTGGTCGTACCGACGGTCAACTACGGCTCTCGTCAGGGAACCCGTTACTGTGGCCAATATTCCTAAGCGTCCAAAGGTTCCAGAAGTAGCTGTCAGCTAACAATAGAGACTCTTTGAAAACAGCAAAAGCAGGGTGGTAGCGACTGGTCAACGGCCAGCAACTGTAGTGTGAGAGAAGACTTACACGTGCAAACAATAGATGCTTTTCCTGCCAGCGGTCCGCCCAATTGACCGCAAGACACAGACAGCAGAGACTACAAATGGACACGAATCACGTAAACTGGCAATTGCGTCATTGTACCCCTGGTTTCCTTTTTAATGATAGTCGCGCTTTTGTTAGACTTTTCATGATGGACGTAGGTGGTTTGGCGTATGCAGGGTGAGCGATGTACTGACGTTGTGTTGCTGAGTCAATATCCCTTTTGGGGTGTTCAGTGACGCCTGTTTTGGGGTGGTATCAGTATAATGCCGGAAAGACTTGACTTAGCACGTTATCCGCAGGCATATCTTACGGGCATCCGATATTACCGAGAATGATGGGTTCTAGAACCCCAATCGTCAGTGACCGATATGGTCGGGTGACTATTGCGAGATTGTTTGTACTTTAATATTTGAATGGATGATAAGTAGCCTAGTCCTCAAGGGATACACGTGTGTACCGGACTATCTGGAAACTGAGACTATCGAGGGCGATATAGACGGCCGAGCCTCTCTCCCGGATCTAACCGCGATAGATGCATGCTTGTGGACTAAGCTACATCAGGCAGTTTTTCAGCCGCGTCCCCAGTGCTTCCGAGGAGAATCGTGAGGATACTTCGTCTGTTTCTTCTGCTTGGTCGAGAAGTGGAAATCAATCTGCACAAATTTCATATTCTACGGAGACTTATGCCGATGCATGCACAGAGACGTGTCGCGCTGTTATGCAGGCACGGTGGGGTCATACACAAATATGTGACTTCATCAAATCTTGTGTTAAAACGATTAATCGTGAGATTTGCCGATCCTTTACCATGGCTTAATTTTCACATTTCTCGTTTTAGGGGTAATGTAATACAGAAGATGCCTTTCTGTATGATTAACGCGTTCAAACTGAATTTTGGGAGTAAAAAACGAATAGAATATTAGTTTGGTGTAATTGTTGATTGTGAAGTGAATATTATAGTTGTGATGAAATATGTTGTTATTGTTATCACAAATTAATTATTGTAAATCATTGATCCTTAGACTTTTTTTGTCCAGTATATTGTATAAAATAGTTCTTGTAATGCTCTGGCCTAACTGGTCAGAGGCGCCCCAGCGAGGTTACACATGTCGGGTTTAAATATGTAGATGACAGATGGAGGTACGCTTGAAGACGTTTAAAACAACCATCGATCATTCGTAGATTCTAGGCGTGAAATACGCAACGTTACTACATTAAAGTTGCTAATATTATTTAACGACGAAATTTCTTCTGTGTTTGATTTACCCATGCTTCAGTATCGATATACCCCACATAATAAAAATAAATGTTTCGTCGATACAAATGACCTAAGACGTTTATTCGACCATAGCAATTACCTAGACGTTTATTCACCATAAAATGACCTAGACGTTTAATACTCTGTCCCTGTCTCAAGTTGGAATTTAAATGTGATTTTCATTAGAATGTAAATGAGATGACGGAGTGAAATTTTAACTCTGATTTATTTCGGAGAATGTTATTTATTAATCAACAGCCAAATCCCAGTGTTAGGGTTTGTTTTACTCGTTAATATTATTTAACGCCATAAAGATGTTTTCGAATCAAATGCTGATTTCAGAGAAACAACATAATTTTAATCAATTATGTACAATGTGAACATAAAATAACAAACAACAATATATCAAAAGAACATATTAATTCCATTGCTGGATGGATTTGACTAGGTAGCACGTCTACTTATAGTCCATCGTACTCGACACCACCAGTCGACGTCTGCGCAAGTACGCTCAAATCCTAAAATATGACCTCTATAGACGAAAACATTTATAAATGAATGTTTATAGAATTTTTATAGTTTTATCCGGAGATTGAACTGATGTTGCCGTATTTGACTATATAAATCCGCGTAAGCGGTTATATTATGTTTGCAAATAGGCAGACATTGGTTTCAATCTCCGGTAAACTTGAAAATTATAAACAGTCATTTCCTTATAATTATAATTTCCGACTATTTTGCAGTCATAAACTTGATGATTTCGAAAGCTCAAAGTAACAAAATAAATGTCAGAATTCATGTCTTAAGGGAATTTATGCTTCAAATTGACGTCACAATATTAGGAATCGATCATTTGGTCGTCAATCATCACACGGCTCTCCTCCGGAAAAAAGCCGAGTGATGTTCCGGATTGCATTTGTCTGTGACGTATATGAATGTCGTGACGTACGAAAGTTCAGGTTTTATACAGTATGAACCATTAAATTAGGGTTTACACGGATATGAAACCTGAAAAATTGTAAAATAGGAACAGATAGGTGAGACCGTGTGCAAAATTTAGATCATAAAAAATGACCTCTAATAGCGAAAAATTAGTAAAACACCTTGGCACTTAGAAATACATATAATTGACATAACCGACACAATGCAATTTCGAAACCGACCGGAAATCCTAGATTTCCACTCCCCTCCCCCATCACTACGCGAATGAGAAAGACAATAAACTACAGCCAAAAAAAACTAGGATGGAAGCAAGAATACAAAGATGAGAAGACAAAATAAAGCATGAGAAGATAAAAACACTCGGCATGACACACCTCAAGAACACAGCATGGGATACTAAACCGTGGACAAACACCCAAGAATGAATACCACGCCAATTTCACATGTTTGGAAACTTGTTTAATTCTTAAGTACAGCTAATTATGTAGTAACACCCATACAATATTACTGTCCCTAGGAGACTTCTGTTCGTATCCGAGTAAATATTCCCTGATAATACTTCAGTCATTATGCGCGGCATCATGGGACTGCTAATCTTGCTATTGCACTTAACCTCAACGATAGCAGGATTAGCACTTTGCGTATTACATGTAGCTCAAAACGTAAATAAATGCTCTCCGTCCGCATTGCAACTTAGTAAATAGAGATCGTGTGAACGTTCAAACACGAGTATAACCGAATTCGTCCTCAGTGACAGTGGAAACGTAAAAACCTGATAAGCAAACCGATAGCCTTGGATTGCAAAAATGACGATAAACTATTGTAAAATAAAAAATAACCGAATTAAATGATCATACCACCTATCGTACCATCTACCCTTCTCTGTTTCGTAAAACCAGCATTATCTACCCCTACAGACGAATTACTTGCTGGGTATGAGTAAATTAGTTCTGCTATGCTGCCAAGATTCTCTCCTCTCTCTCCCTCTCTCTCTCTCTCCCTCTCTCTCTCTCTCTCCCTCTCTCTCTCTCTCTCTCTCTCTCAATCGCATTTATGTGTCAGGAGCGTTCGCGACTAATATAACAGCAGGCATAGCAGTGTTGGAGTTATCAACGGCTCTGTGACAGCGGAACCATTTTCGCCAGACTACACGGAAATCTTTTTTATTCCAGGCGTATATCACTGGATTAATGAAAGAGTTGGTATATCCCAGAAGCAAGAACGCAAACTCCAAGTGAGTTGTGCCAATTGCTTGATTGGTGATCCAAAACAGCAAGGTTGTGAAGGAATAAGGCATCCAACAAACGCTATGTAAGATGGTGATAATCCCTACCAGTTTTGCCAATATGAAGTTATTTCGTTGTCTCATAGATGCAGTTTGCAATACTTCAACATGTCTACCACTATGGACCTGCCATGCTTTTCGTAAAATGAAGACGTAGAGGACAAAGCTGGCACCAAATCCAAAAAACATCGCAAAGGACTTAATAGCGTACAATTCCGCAGGGTAAATTTCTTTGGGAATGTTAAGTTCATCCGCTCTTCCACTCGGTTTAGTCCAAAAAATGGCAGGAAACCAATGACGAATCCGCAAAAATAAGACAAACAAATCTGAATATTTACCAATTTCTGTGTGTTCCATTCCTTGTGCTTCGTGTGCTTGCAAATGGAGAGAAATCGATCAAATGTCGTGCAAGCCAGCAAGTTCACGGATATCAAGGCCATAGTGAAGAAAATTTCATAGGACAACAGGCATGGGAACTTGTGAGACAATAAATTACCATGCACTCTCATGAATACGTTTATTACCATTCCAACGCCAGTAGCAATGTCTGCGATGGACAGTGCCAGGATGAATTTGATAGTGCTGCTTTTTTTCTTCAAATAATGACAGCAGGCGCCAATGACCATACTGTTACCAACCAAGGTGCCCAAGGATAAGAGGAGAGAAACGGCTGTGACGCTGTTCTTTACGTACACAACCTGTCTCTGGGTGGTGTGCTCTGTCGTATTTACGAGAGTCGTCGCATTCATACTGAGGCGTTCTGTAGAAAGAAAAATTAGAAAGAGTGTTATTACATGTACTATATATATTAAAGCACAAACAAACAATTTATAACCACATAAACCTTAATTTAATCCTAGGAAGTCTAAAACGATATCATGTGATAAATCAAGTTATCATTAATATAATAGCGCACTAAATAATCACGAACTAGTACTGGAAAATTGTTTCACCCCAGCCCGGGGTCTAACGTTGCGAACCTACGACCGGACCGCACCGCCTAAGCGAGATGCGTCAAACCCAGGCGCCACAAGACCACGTCGGCCAAACCAAACTCACCTGAAAAGGAGGTTTAGATATGTCCTAAAGCGCTTCTAATGCACTGGAGGCAATCTACACAGTCGCCATTGTTCAGAGTTAAGATGGGTGAAATTTTCAGTACCTAGTGTGATTATTTAGTGCTATTTTATATATATAATATAGAGAGGAGAGAGAGAGAGAAGAGAGAGAGAGAGAGAGAGAGAGAGAGAGAGAGAAGAGAGAGAGAGAGTAGAGAGAGAGAGAGAGAGAGAGAGAGAGAGAGAGAGAGAGAGGAGAGAGAGAAGAGAGAGGATTACAAATAGCGGTGATGATTTCGAAGCTTTTTTTTTAGGAGCTTCGATTTTATAGTTTATAATATGGAGCGCAAAAGGTAACAAACGATGTCATTTGAAATGATGTTGCCTTTCTTTGTTTGAAGGTGTGGTCACACGATTTGTATTTCATTCAACTTTTCGGGATAAGTCGAATGACGTCAATTGGTGGTCACACTATTCGATTATCATTCGACTTCAAATGTCGGGAAATGGAACATGTGCTCCTATTGTATTTCTTACTATTTGATATCGTCGCATAATTTACGCTTTTTCAAACGTAATGCTTCACGTAATCTAACAATTTACTATGTCGTAATATATCTAGCATTGGCGTAATATACATACATCAAGTTAAGCAATTAGTTTGCCGTTATTATCCATGAGGTTACAATAAGATTTACAACATTTAAGTATATATATTCATATATACAGCACTAAATAATCACAACTAGGTACTGCAAATTTTCACCCCAACCCGAGGTCGAACGTGCTACCTACGGCCTACGGCACCCGCCGCCTAGCAAGGCCGTCAAATCTAGTGCATTAACCCGCTCGGCCACGACGACTTCCCTAAAAAGAAAGTTTGTCATGTTCCTAAAGCGCTTCTAATACACTGAGGCAGTCTCACACAGTGTTCTTGTTCAGAGTTTATAAAAGATATTTTTTAAAAAGGAGAATGGATCTTACGATGCAGTACGTTGTATAGAATATTTAATATAAAGCGGGCTAATGCACAATCAATCCTTCAAATCTAATATTTTTAAGAGCAAATGTACGACTTGTTGTATCGGGCGTACGACTTGTTGTATCGGGCTCACGACGGGTTGGACCGGTCAACAGGGGATGTTCACTCCTCTTGAGCACCCGATCCTAACCTTGTTTGTCCAGGGGTCCTTATTTGTTCAACTCATAATTTTGTATTCCTTATAGAAATCAAAATACTGAAAGTACTGAAACGAGGTGACGAACGACACAAAATG
>CAJDSM010001798.1:1460-17867 GCA_903981925.1 Ostrea lurida
AAAATAAAAAAAGAGAGATCTCTTCTCCTATGGGTGGAGCGATGTGGCCCAATGAGTCTTGTTACTATCATGTGCGAGTCGACTCTCGGGCCCTTGATGGCCATTTGATTTTATTTCTGAAGTCAGTCCTTCATGCTCATTTGAACAAGATTTTAATATATTTACGTTTAGGCATGACATTTTCATATATCGTTATCCTATGGAAAAGCGAAACCCACAAAAACTAAGCTGAAAAATCACCCCTTTCTGATAAAT
Source organism: Ostrea lurida (assembly GCA_903981925.1). Lineage (NCBI taxonomy): Eukaryota > Metazoa > Mollusca > Bivalvia > Ostreida > Ostreidae > Ostrea > Ostrea lurida. The sequence goes on from CAJDSM010001798.1 coordinate 1,716, forward strand.
AAATATTATGCTATCCCATTTTTACTAATTTTTGAATTTTTAAAAATTGTTATTTTGTCAAAATCCTACGGTTCCGTTTTAGACATGTGGTCAATCTCGTGAATTATGAATGTCTCCATAAGGGTATGTTGAACGTTCGGTTTACCAAATGGGGGAGACGAACTCATCAACCTATCTTAAAAAATCCTTTTCGTTTAAACGAATGCTATATATATATTTCAAATTAACATTTTTTGTAAATTTTTTTAAGATAACTCTGACATCAAAATTTTATACTTCCATTTTGACAGGCCTTTGAATTATGGAGTTTCTAAAGAAGGGTAGATTTGATGGCCGTTACTGATGGAAACAAACGCAACGAAGCTATAAAAAATGTCCCTTTCAGATAAAACAAATACAATACTCATCTATTTCAGTTATTTGTTTATTTTTCAAATTACTCTGAAATTCAGGTCTCATACTTCCGTTTTTGACAAGTTTTTGAATTTTGATGTCTCCATCAAGCATGTGTTTGGTGATCTTTACCAGGAAACAAACTCACAAACCTAATCTAAATGACTGACTTATCTACTGAAAAAATTCAATACTTTCCATTTCAACTTCGTTTTTTTAAATTGTTCCAATTATTCTAAGGGTCGTCCCACACTTTCCTTTGTGGACAGGCTTTGAATTATGGTGTTTCAGGATAGTTATGTTTTGATGGTCGTACCATGACGAACTCATTAACTTATCTAAAAAAAATGCCTTTTTCAAGATACACAGATACATATATCTATTTTGTCAATGACTTTTAGAATTGATTTGATTATTCCGACATAAATTTTATAACTTCCGTTTTGACAGTTTTTAATTTGATGTCTCCATCAAGCAATGTGTTTTGTGATCGTTACCATGGAAATGAAACCGCAAAACTTTTCCAAAAATTAATCTTTTTTTGATAAAGATAGGTATCTTTTAAACCGCAATTCCCAGTCATTTAAAGATTTTTTATTACTCTGATGTGAACCCTCGGCTTCGTGTTAGAGGGTGTCAATTTCAAGTGGATTTATGTTTGGTTCCACGGTAGGGGTATGTTTTGATGGTCGTTACATGGAAACGACCTCATTACCTATAATATTTGTCCATTTCTGGTAAACAAAATTCAGTCTATCCATTTCACCCATTTTTCAGAATTATTTACTTACTCTGATCTCAGTCCCATACATCCTTAAGTTAATTCTTCATATAATCCTTGGACGTATTTATTTGTTACCCCTTGTTCAGCTCTTCAAACTTTTAATTAGGTGTTTCGCATTTCCAACATTTTTTATATTAGCATCACTGAAGATACTTTGGTGTAAAGGCAAAAGATAACGAACAAGTGAACAATCTCGTAAGTTCCAAATAGAATACAAAAACAAGAGTTGGGTAAACACGGACCCCTGGACACACCAGAGGTAGGATCAGGTGCCTAGGAGTAAGCACCCCCTATTGACTGGGTTACACCGCCGTGAGCCCATAGTTCTTGATCAGGTAAACGGAACATTCCGTAGTCAAATCAGTGTGTGAAAAACGGCTTAACACTGGCTACATAATGAACACATTCAGACAGGTTAGTCCAGTCAATTTAAATTTTGCTTGCAACTAATTTCAAAAGAAACATTTTTTTTTGGCAAACTACTCCTTTAGTATATGTAAAACAACATATAAAAAAAATCTAATTTAATCTAATCAGAAATACCATATTTTACGTAAGGAATTTATTGATAGCGCCCTTTGTTTTATGTCACCGCTGTGTTATCATAGGGCGCTTTCAGCGACCTCATGGCGTGGTCGTTGCGTAGTTAACACTAAAATATCCTTCTGTTTATAACATATATTCGTACAAGTGTGTAATCATTTGAATCAATGTAAAATTGCAACAAACGAGACGTTACGCATCTCAAAGTTATCGACAATACAGGTGCAGGTGAACTGTCGTCGTAAATGTGAACATGCATACAGAATGATACAAAAAGGCAAAGTTAACATTGTGTCAAACGTAATCATAATCCAAAAAAACATATGCAAAATCGAGTGTAGGGCAACACGGACCTACGACAAAAGCGAAGGCAGGATCAGGTGCCATGGAGGAGTAAGCATCCTCTGCTGACCGGTCACACCCGCCTTGAGCCTGTAATCGAAACAAAGTAAACAGAAGTCGTCAAATCTAGTATGGAAATGACAGTCTAAAAAGGGTATGAAACAAATCAGTCAACCATTATGACTTAGTGATATTTGTAATCGCAAACAAGTCATTATAGCGACCGTAGAATTTGCGAAATGAATGATTTAAAACGAGATTCGTTATAAACCTGCAACCTTTTTGGTCAGTAATTGGCCTCGCTTTAAATAATCATTATATGCATTGCATGCCCTTGCGTATCGAATCTAGTGAGATACATACACACCACAAGCAGGTGATAGTGGTACATTACTACATAGAAAAGGAAAGTTGACAATTGCAAAGTCAAAGTCATCACGTTTATTATATAATGTAGTTGTCAGTCTGCCATTAGAGTCAACATTAAGTAAAATATCCAAATATGAAGCACATCTGTCAGATTCTGTGGTGTCCTTTATTTCGGGTTCGTCAGGGTGTATCAAATGGACATAATTGTACTTATGATTGTTAATTGATAAGACATCGTCTATATACCTATAAGTAAGGTTGAAGGACACGGCAAGTTTTTTTGTTTTTATCCCGGGACAGTTTTTTAAACGAATTCTTCTTCATATGAATATAAAAATAAGTCTGCCAATAAGGGGGCACAATTAGTGCCCATAGGAATACCAATATATTGTTGGAAGACATGGTCTCCAAAGACTACATAAATATTATCTATAAGAAACCCAAGCATGTTCTTAATATCTACTTCAGAGTACTTGTGTGGGCAATCAGAGTGGTTTCTGACAAAATATGTATCTTGTTTTCCAATGATCAGAAACTTGTATTTTCGGGTGCCGTTTTTGTTCAAAAAGCAATTATAAATTATCTGAAAAAGCAAGATTTTAATTTATGTGAGAATTGTTGTATAAAGTGTGGAGAAATCATACGTTTTAATGCAGTCAATTTTAGAAAAATCTCGTGACGAGAAGTTTTCTATAAGCTTATAATATTCCGTATACCGGTATTTCATCTTACTAGTGAGTGACCAATTTTCATAAGCATCTCGTATATTACCAATCAGAGCCAAAGCTCATAACAATTTTTTATCCTACCGATGACTCAGCAACCAATTCTCGGAACAAACTCGTACCTCATAAATGGGTGATCATTGTCTACTGTATCTGAAATTTGTTTATCGTCGTAAGAAAAATAACGTTGAAACTTTGTAAACTACCATTCCAACGAATGACCAATTTTCAACATAATCTCGTATCATACCACTTGGTAGCAAGTTTTCATTACAATTTTATCAATGGGTGATCTCTTCTCATAATAAATGGGTGCTTAAATGTCGCTATAATAGATCACATTTCCTTCCAAACTGAAACATCTGAATCTTTTTAACCAATCCTCCTACTGAAATCAGATTATAACAGATAAGTTGGTGTTTTATGGTTTCAGTGGTCAGCATTTTGAAAATACTTGTTATAATGATCTAAGTCACAACACAATCCGTCACTGTGAAAAATGTCTTTCGACAGGTTTCACACCAATTGGGGCCTATCTTATACACTGATTTTGACTACGGATTACTCAGTCTACCCTATCAAACTATAGGATTTAAAGCGGATGTGTACGGTCGAGAGAGATGCTTACTCTCCCTAGGCACCTGATCCCACCTCTGGTGTGTCTAGGGCTCTAAGTTTGTCCCATTCTTGATTTTGTATTCTGTATGTTAGAAATGAGATCAATCACTATTGGTCATCTTCCTATGTTCATCCTACATAAATGTCCGTAATAAACTCGTACCTTAGCAATATTGTCCTTTCTTTCGTTCATTGTAAATCCTCCAATTGCCGCCAGAATGTCATGGGTCGTCTCGCTCAAATGTACCTTGTTAGCTGCAAGATGATATATATATATATATAGAGAGAGAGAGAGAGAGAGAGAGAGAGAGAGAGAGAGAGAGAGAGTGAGAGAGAGAGAGAGAGAGAGAGAGAGCTTCATTGAAATATTTTTTGATTATGAGTCCATGGATTTTACCTTTTCCGAGCGATTCCATTTTAGAGGCCACACTCACGGTTTCCCCAAACAGACAATACCTAGGCATTTTGTTTCCAACAACACCAGCCACCACAGCACCTAGTTGTAATACCAAATTATGATCAACAATTTGACTAAATAAAGTAAGTCTACTCAAGACAATATGTACATAGGTTTACCAGAATGACAACCAATACGCAGGCTAAATTTGATGCCAGGAAGATGAGGTATTTCTAAATGTCGAAGTTTTCTCATGAGGTCAAATGCCATCTTTGCAATCTCCGATGCATGTATTTTCCCGTTGTGCCTTGGTACTCCTATATAGAATGTAAAAGTTGTAACGATAATGGTTTGCTATTTGTGTTGTATATATCAATTGAAAAGGAGCAAGGGTATGTGTTTACCTGACACAACCATGTAGGCGTCTCCTATTGTTTCCACTTTGTAAACATCGTACATCTCTATTCTCTCGTCAAAACAAGTGTACAAGCTATTCAGCATGTCAACAACCTAATAGATATATATGTATAGTATATATGCTTATTTTGTTTACTAATTGTAAAAATGTGCAAATGATTGCAGAACTAAGATATGAAATGTTCGGTACTGAAGGCATTGTTTTCGTCATACCTGTAGAGGGGAGCTAGATGAAGATATTTTGGTGAAGCCCACGATGTCGCTGAAAAAGATGGTGGATTGGTCATAATGTTCGGCGTCCACCTGCTCGTTGCACTTGAGGCGTTCTGCTACAGATCTAGGGAGCAACTGGTAGAGAAGAGTGTCTGTTCTCCTTTTCTCCTTGTTTAATGCCTTTGTCCTTGAAAGTATGAAACATACCTTTTAGGGATATTGGAGTACCATATTTTTTTCACCACGAAGTAAATGTAGTTAACTTATTCCAAAGGGTAAGTAATTTATTTTGAATGGATGATATAAACTATTTGATATTTACCTATTTGCGATAGATATGGAATACTTCTGAATTTCCGATGTTAGAAAATATACGCCTACGATCACTAGAGGGCAGACAATGAGGACACCACCAAAGATGCAGGCGATTGTTATGATGGTATACATATCTTCCTTACTTCTCACGTTCAACATCTCGTCTATCTTAGACGCTAAAGATGTTTGCGTTTCTCGTACAATATCTTGATATAATGTCATGTTGTCGAACCACGACGTCGCTTGAGTAAGTGATCCAAGAAGTTGCGCACTCTTGTTTGACCGAATCTGAAGCCTCATAGACCTCACAGGGGCTAAGATGAAGTCGTGCTGCAATAACTGAATCTCATAAATATTGTATGCTAACTCAGAATATCGTCGGCATGATTGAAATGTAATATTAGCAATATCCTGAGCTTCCAAAAATAGCAGATAGTCTTCTTTAGTTCGAAAACCACCGAGGGCAAAATATGTCACCCCCAAGCCTCGTTCTCGTCCAATATATTCGCTAGCTACGATTATTTCTTGATAGGCTACCAGCGTTTTCCAAACAGAGCCGGATCTAGATTCCGATACGGCATCGTAAAGCCAGTTCATGAAAATATCAATCACCTCCGTGTAGAAAAAAAGTTCTTCTTTACTCGTGCGGTTGTATAGATCAAGCTGGTATCGATGACGGTTCAGAAAGAGCAGAAAACCGTCCTTTGTTTGAAATTCTCTTCGATTATTTTCCTTGCTGACAGGCCAGTAAGATAAATTTTCGAGTGCCATATCAGTTTCAGGGTATCTTTTCAGGAGAAACTCTTTAGTCTCTGGACCAATGGCGCTAACATACAGGGCGCTCATGTCTCGTTCTCTTTGGAGAAAGCGCATCATTTGACCAAGTTCAATGCTGAAACAATTAGTTTCAAGAAATATGTGATAAATGTAACGTACAAAATGCATATTTTGTTAATCATCATCATAACTCTAAAAATACCAGGATTTTACTCTGGCTATGAATTATTAACCACTTAACAATTTTGTAAAATTTTAACCCTTATTGCCGTTTGTTCAATTTGCTTCCAATCTGTTTAAGTGTTACATGTATCCACACTTTTATCATAAACATACCACAATGAAAGAAACAAACAACTCTGTTAGGAAACTACGAATCCTCAAAAATAAATTCAAAGTTGCAGGAAATTCTTGATAACTTGATGATGCATATGTATACTATATACTTAAAAGAAAAAAAGTGTGTGGGGGGGGGGGGGCGCATCGAAATTGAAATAACAACAGTTTCTACTCATTAATTTCAAACTTTCCGGATTTAAGAATCTGTTTATCAAAATGGTTTTACAATTCAGTAAAGTAAAGAATAACAAAAATTTATGTTTGAAAGTAAATAATAGGCTGTTTATGGTAACTTCTACTCGAACTAAATAATACATGTACATGTATATATCAACAACTGATACCTGACAAAGGATTGAACTTACGAGAAGAAGAGAACAGTCCTTGTTTCACTTGCCTCCGAGAAGTTCCGTATCGTATAAATGAAGACATTTCCCGTCATGCCCAACAGTACTGTCATTGGTAGTAGTACAACGGAGAGCATTTTTAGCAACTGTTTCCGCTTTCCAGACTCCGTAATAGGATTCCCTTTCGTAAAAACAATACATTCAAATGAGAGCCCGTTAGTCATATGAGTGTTTGAAATTTTTATACCCCACGCAACGAGTTGCGGAGGGTAAATGTTTTTTGACCCTCTGTCAGTCAGTCCGTCAGTTCCTGTTTTTTTTTGTCAGCCGGCACTCCTCTGAAACCGCTTCACAGAATTTCGTGAAAAACTTTGTCAGTTATGAAGAACAACCATGTAGATGTGCATATATGCAGGAAATTCCTGATTCAATTTTTTTTTCGGGGAATTATGCCCCTTTTGAAGCTTTAGAAATTTGGCCACATTTAAAATATACTATTGAAAACATTTGTTCAGCCGCAACTCCTCTGAAACCGCTTCAAAAACAGATTATCGTGAAAACTTTGTAGTGATGAAGAACAATACTGTGTAGATGCGCATAATACACAGGAAAATTCCTGATTCAATTTTTTTTTTCGGGGAATATGCCCTTTTGAACTTAGAAAATTTGGCCAACATTTAAAATATACTAATTGAAACAGTTTTGTCCAGCGCGACCTCCTCTGAAACCGCTGACAGATTATCGTGAAACTTTGTAAGTGATGAAGAACATACTGTGTAGACTTGCGCGGCATATCACAGGAAAATTCTGATTCATTTTTTTAAGGGAATTATGCCCCTTTTGACCTCTTACCAATTAAACAGTGGAATGGAAGAAGGATAAAATTATGGTTATGTTTAATGAAAGATCTCTACTTTATTTTAGAAAAAAAAATCCTGTATAATCATTAGTTAATCAATTATGTGTATTCCATTTATAACCGATATTCATATTATGATTTTTCTACCTGATTGCCCAAAACTACATTTCAAGCAATGTGGGAAGCGTGGGGTAAATGTGAGCTTGCTCACTTTTTCTTTCATATTTTTCATTTATAATTTTATGCAATTAAACTCATAATCAGGAATATATGTGCCATTTTTGCGATGTTGGAAACCATATTTAAAATGTTTTGTCATTATGATAAGCTGTATACGTAAAATGATACTATCTGACAGTTTTGACAAAGTTTTATTGGCATTTATTGATTTATTCAATGCAAATGAAAGAAGTGATATAAATTTTGAAGGATTGACGTCTATGGTGGTTGTGCGCAATTGTGCGAGAAATTATTATCAGGAACGTCAAGGAGGAGGGGTTTTTCGTTTACAATGGGCGACTTCAGTTCGCACCCTACTGAGCACGAATTCGAGCTACCCAGAGTTGCAACCGAACGGAGAGAGTTTCAACTCATGTGTGACGTATTGTGACCTTTGAACTCTATCCGACTAACCCTCCTTTCTACGAGGGTTAACATAGTAGCAATATGTCGGTTTGTAATTGTACTGCGCATGTGTCAGTTTTCAAACGATGGATGTGATTGGTTGGAATATTTTACAAGGGAGTAACAAAAAAGATTAGAATATCTACCTTCTTAACTCGGGTACAAACTGAAGTCGCCCATTTAGTCGTGTTAAAAATTATTTATTTCCATCAACCTCCACACGCCTCTAGATTTAATTCGACTCAATCGGATTAAAAAGTTCAAGATTTATTCTTCACTGTACATCAAAATGACTTCGCAAGGTGAATTTAGAGAACACACAATTATGACGGTGTGAAAGCGTGGCTGACTTGCAGGCTGGGGGCGAAACACATTCAGTACTAAAAGACATTAAGTTGGGGATCACGGTAGCCACGAAAAACCAATTTGAGCGCACGCACACCCTTACGACTTATACAGAAAAATTTTATTCACCCTTTAAAATTGTTGTTTTCCATGAAATTTTAAGTTTTCTAATCGAGTATTGTTCGCCTCTGCTATGTGCATGTAGAAATATGACTTCAAGTTACGAATAGAATAAAATATTTTTTAAAAATCATTAATTATTTTTTGGTGTATACGAGACGGGGTTCGTTATCGTTCCAAAGATTTTCCTAACATGGAATATTTCGTAGCACAGAACTCCCACTAAATTTAATTCAATATCCGAAATACCTGTGGCTTTCACATTCAATGTCAAGTGCGTGAGAAAGGAGCCCCCCATCACTTCTGCTAAACACCTTGTATTGCGTTTGACATCGGAATCGAGAAATACTCGAGACCTCTAGGTTGTAAAGTGAACATCCCAACCACTAGGTCAGAGAAATCGGTACAAAGAGAATAGAAAACGCGAGAAAACCATAATGATAGCTGAAACCAATTTACATGTAGAAATAGAATTCACAACAATACAATGTATATGATGGGATATGCTTTCCATTCCCTGGTACTTTCTCTTAACTTATCAAATTTTTGCGAGATGGATGACAGACAGACGAATTCGAACAAGAAACAAATTTGCAATGTGTTATCCTGTTTATCATTTATACAAGAATACCTCGACAAGCGTAGTCACAACTGTTGACATTTTGAGAAAGGTTCAGCATGTCCATTATCGCCAAATTGAGTTGGGACTGAGTCATGGAACCAGTCGAACTGTTGAGAGATTTGCTGGACTTCGAAGAAGGCCGAATCTGGTTGTCCTTTTTCCTGAACCACCCCATCTTCTTTGAGTATTCGTAATTCCTCTAGAGTCTACGATTTGTAAAAAAACGACGGATGTTATAAATGTAACGTAGAATTTCTTGAACAATAGTTTAAAGAAAGCATCTGAATGACTATATTATTTTCTCCACATGATCTGTAGCATTTCATCGTATGCTATAAACAACATAAATGAACTCGTTCAATAACAAAAAAATCATATAGTTGTAACTAATTAGACGAAGACCGCTAAAAAGGAACAAAGTTAACATAAAATACCCACGGATCTAGAATACTCTTACATAAACGTGAAAGGCTTGCTAACGATGAAAATAAATCATTATAAAACTTACGAATTTATAGATGTCCACCTTTTTCAAACTTTCCTGATAAAATGCTATTCAATAATTGTTCTAGAAATGGTTGTCATGGTAATACATGTACATTTCATGGCATTCTATAAAGTGATAATCAAATAATTTTCAGCTTGACTTTTACTCCATTTGTCTGAGGAAATGTTATCACTTTTAAACTTTTTATGAAACTTATCTACGTGTTTTCCGATATTCTGAATTGATACAAGTAAACTAATTTTTCAGCTCAAACACAACACTGCTAGCTATGAGTAAGTTTAATACCTGTAGTTTGCGTCTACTTGAAGTATTGATTTGAAAATGAGTCCAACTAAATTTTCCCCTCCATGATAGGCGCAATGATCCTCCACACTTTATTATAATGTTGACTTAAAAGTCTATGATGACAATCCTTTGATTGATAATGAGGTTCTTCATTAACACTCTGTGTTAGTGATAATTGAAATTCAATTTCATCGGCTGTTTACATTTACCTGGACACAAATTTGCAGCATATTGGGGTTAATGCGTTTTTGTGTTCTTCAGATGGGTCGCTTAACGGTTTGTAAAAGCATGCCGAGTGCTGCGAGCTCTCAGACGCTTTGAGTAATATTTTGTGTGTCTCTGCTGGGATAATAATGATATCTTTTGCTTGGACATCAGCGATCTTAAAGTCCAAGCATAATATGAATATTTCAGAATATGTTCAAATGTTAGAAATTTTTGTTATTTTAACACGAGGCATTAGAATGTATCATTCTGATTAGATAGTTTGCTTATATTGGCATTTTTCATAATTCCGATCGGAAGCCATTAAATTATGATCTTACGTGGTCCATCATACTATTTCTGAATTTTGGCAATTTCATTTCAATTTCTTTTTGAAATATACATGTATTTGTATAATGTTAATCTTATACGTACCAATTTTAATGCACCAGATGCGCATTTCGACAAATCATGTCTCTTCTGTGATGCTCATACCGAAATGTTTGAAATCTGAAACATGTAATTAAAAATTTGAAGACCTGACAAATGGAGTGCCAAAGACTGGAACCAAGTACGTCGAAGGATAAGTGTAATGCCCAAGGGAGATAAAACTTAATTTTGAATCAAAATTAATAATTATGTTTTATTTTCTTCTCATGTTTTATTACATTTTTATCCCTAAATTTTTAAATATAGCTGTGTGTATTAAATATGTAAGACTCCAAAGTGCGATGGTCGCCCCAAGGTGCGATGGTCACGCGAAAGTGGAGTCCCATCGCACTTTGGAGTCTTTCACTTGATACCTTCAAAGATTATGTTATTACCAAGCACGAGAGTTCAAATAATACATATTACTATTATATTATACATGTAAAACAAAAATCTGATTCATTAAAGTATTCACTACACTTCTTCAATTTCTGATTAATTAGCAGATATGGCGCTAGCATTCTTATCTTTTTTAAAAGATAGGCTTCTTATTACTAGTTTAATATTAAAGTTTTATGTTTCAGTTAACGAAAAAAAGGAGTAAGCGAAGAATAATTGATCGAATTAGTTAATATTTCCGGTGTATCGTATTGCTGAAGCCAAATTGTGGTTGTGATTGCTTAATTGATTATTCATTGTTTTACGTCTCACTCGGAAATATTTCACTCATATGGAGACGTCAACATTGCCGGTGAGAGGTTGCAAAATTTAGGCCTATGCTCGTCTCCCGGGGTCCTTGTGCAATAATCTTCAACGTGCCACACCTGCTGTGACACGGGATCTCAGATGTTGTGGTCTCGTCCTAAGGACCTCCCCATTCCTGAAGTCGCCTCTTAGACACGCAAGGGGATGCTGAGGACCTATCTTAAATGTGTGTCAACGTTCAAAGACCCTTCAATACCCCACCCCAAACAAAGTTTCTCTTTGCGCTCAATATTTTCATATCTCCGTGTCCAAATCCATGATGAGTAAGAAACCTCGACCCCTTTATAAAGACTAAGACTGGTAATTTATTGACAACATATACATGTATTTACAATTGATAAACGCCACAACAATATTTCATCAAAGGAAACATTATGCGTTATGACTAATCATTACAAAATACAACTATCCTTCAATCAATGATAATGAATCAAACACAATATCGACGTAAATGTAATAATATACAATAATTCGCAAAACTTTACACCGTAAACAGTTATTTATCCAAGAATGCATTGTAACAAGAAAAATATCATGATCGTAAATATAGGATCTCCCATGGGTTGTGGTTTGATATGATTTATAATCCAACCGAGTTGTGAGTTTTCTATCCCGAGCCTTGCGATGGATAGAAAAACAAACAACGAGTTTGATATAATTTATATCAAACCACAACCATGGGAGATTCTTTTATCACATGTTACCCCCCCTCTTCTATGTTTTCTTTTGCAATTACATTAAATCTGTTAGCCATGTCCACTAGTAGCGCAACGTCACAAGTACGCATTAAGTAAAGAGTGCTACAGCAATACACAAACAAAATCATGTTTGGGCAGATTATTTCATTGGCTGCATTTAAATAATATACTTTTCAACAAATACTCAATATTTCATTCTTTAATGTTTACCAACGTTTTGTATCTAGTCTGTCAGAAGAGACCGGTTGCTTGTAAACAAACGACGTAAATTTTAAGTACGTTGTGACCGTCACAATCGACGCAAGTCGGCATAGGAAAAACACAGTGTAAAGCCATATTTACACGATATGATTTGTCAGATGTGACTCGCCACATCTGACAAATCATACCGTGTAAATAGGAAAATCATAAGACAGATATGAAGTCAGATGGAGTCAGATCGAATAGAGACATGCTCTATTCCGTCTGTCAAGTCAGATGGCTTTACTAAATCGTACCAAGTTAAATGGAACTACGAATGAAGTCACATCTGACAAAACATATCGTGAATATGGCTTAATAATTAGAAAATTTATGTTATGAGTGATATCCACGGAGGTAAACATGTGATAAAATATATACATTGGTACATACTGGAATAGAAATACTATGCAACAAACTGTGGAACGTTGGAAGTACTAAATATTCTAAGTATGTGCTGAACAAAGCAATGATATGGGGTTCTAATCTGTCATCTCAACAAGGTAGGCCATATTAAGCGTATTGACTTTTCTTTCTTTTTTTTCAAATGTTATTTTTTATGAGAGTAATTTTTAATAAGAATAAAAAATACATGTAAGAATGTAAAATGACATCGATCAGCGAAACTAACACATAAATACATGTATGTAACATCGCCATATAAAGGAAAAATATTGAATAGTCAGTAACAACACAGGGTGGGAAAACACTTATTAGATGAATAAGTGAATTAGGAGGCTACCATCGGCTACCATCCATTACCAAAGCAGATAGATTATGTTGTTCAATTATTGCGTGAAATTTGAGTATCACATTATATATCTTGCAATTAATGCAATAAAGGTAATTTCAAAGAAATGAACTTGAGACCCACGGCTTTTAAAAATAGTGCCAACTGCAACGTACATGTACATAACTTGTACAAAATTTCAACTTGTTCACCTCATATACATGAATTGATCTAAAACACATCACAAAGCATGAATTTTGAAAATAAAATATTCTTTCGGTCTTCATCATATTTCAGTATCCGAGGCCTTCGCTGCAAATTGAAAACAAAAATAGGACTGTGATTAAAGCTTTTCATACATAATTTCATGAACATTTGTATATGTGCACAATTTAGATGCTTCAACAGTAATTGCGTTACGGATATAAATTGGCGAAGTTAACAATGTGTTAAACGTAATCATTATACCCAAAACATATAAAAAGTCGAGTGTAGGACAACACGGGCCTCCAACAAAAGCGAAGGCAGGATCGGGTGTCATGGAGGAGTAACCATCCTCTGCTGACCGGTCACACCCGCTGTGAGCCCTTAGTCGAAACAAAGTAAACGGGATTACCCGTCGTTTCCTCCTTTGTTAATCAAGGATCAACATTACATCAAAGATGAAACAAGCAAAGATAATACTTTCAAGAATTGCGAGTAGGGCAACACAGAACCCTGGAAACACCAGATGGGAGTTTAGGTGCCAATGAAGAAGAGGCATTCCTTGTTAATTGGTCACATCTGTAACCACGACCAAACTGTAAAATTTGTATGAAACACGTGATACAGTATTCAACTAAATGGCAGATTGTATGGACAAACTAGATCGTTATAACGACCAAAGAAACTGCGAAATGCTGCCTATAAATGTGACTGATGAATCCCTGCAACAACAACTTGTTTGTGATTACCGGGTAGTCTGCCTAGATTCAAAAACTGATTGTAAACAGATATTGATAATAGAATAGATATTGTTGAAATATCTTGTAACATCTACTTACAACATCCTCAACCATAAAAAAGTACAGAGTACATCCTGCATCCCGCCATATATATAAGATGAATCCACACCTTTATTCATACAGATATAGTCTCCACTATGCACCCAGAGTTGATTAATTACAAACAGACGTTGCACGTGGCCTAGATATTGAAGAATGACAACGAAATCCTCCAAGTGTACATGTTCCTACTCCTCAATTAATAATTATGGCCACGACTTGTCATGTTATATGGGATATAGATATGAGCCAAAATAAGGTCTTAGTCCTCATTCAAAAGCGTCCTAAATTCCGGGAACCTCGCTCATTTAAATGCGAAGAATTTCCATGGCTATTATGAATCTGATGGAAGAATTACCGGCCAGACGTTGGACGACATGAGGAGAGGATCTACACTTTGTACTGATGGCAGAAAGTATTCGGGAAATTATAAATCCGTTTAACCATTTAGCGGGGAAAATGCGTACATAATATTACCTTCCTGTCTTTAAGAAGCGAAGTGGTAAATGATGTTACATAGAACTACATAGAAAACTTTGTATGGTTCAGCTGATAAAGCAAGTAACAACACTTGTCTTTTTTGTAACAATCACTACTCATAACTTGACTCTTGTTAAAATGAACTAGGGGTTTACTTCAACATCTGGAATACTAGACTATACTCCTAGAGCAATCTGACTAAAAGATGAAATTCTCAAATCACCTTTGTTTTGAATACTCTGCAAATAATTCCGAAGAAATCAGAAGCAATTGAATTACCATACCTTTATGGATTCCCATAATTTGCATTAAGAATCCTTACAAACAAAAGATAAGTCGCTGCGGTTCCAGTAAGTGCATCTACCGAAGCTTCTATCCTTACTTACTAACAAAACTACTTAACAGCGTTAAAGAGTCACTTCAGAGATAACTGTCCACATACATATTCCAAAGAAGTTTTATCGAATCAGAATTGTAGATTCTCAAAAACTCTAAGAAAGCTTAATACGAAAACTTCAAAGTCACGAGAATTTTCTAAAATTGACTGCAATCAACAAATATGATTTCCCACACTTATAATAACAAACATTCGCCACGAAATAAATTTACAAATCTAGGCTTATTCAGAAAAATTGAAAATTGCTTTTTGAAACAAAAAACGGCACCGACAAAATACAAGTTTCTGCTGTCATTGGAAACAAGAATAACATATTTTGTCAGAAAACACCACAATCTGAAAATATGCCACACACAAGTACTTGCTGAAAGAGATATTAAGAGGCATGCTTGGAGTTTCTTATTAGAAATATTTACCTTGTAGTCTTTGGAGAACCATGTCATCTTCCAACAATCTGATTGTCATATCTAGTGGGTAACTAATTGTAGAACCCGCTTATATGAGAGAGCGATTTTATATTCATAATGAACGCAGAATTTTGCAGAAACTGTTACGGGATAAAAACAAAAAAACTTGCCGTGTCAATTACAAACCTTCTATAGATACTAGACGATCGAATATCAATTAACAATCATAATTTCACAATTATGTCGCATTTGAATAACACTGACAGAACTTGAAATAAAGGACACGACTGAAGAATTCTGACAGATGTTGCATATATTTGGATAATTTACTTAATATGGACATCTAATTGGCGACTGGACAACTACATTATATAACGATAAACGTGATGACTTTGACTTTGCAATTGTCAACTTTCCTTTTTGTGTCAGGTAATGTACCACATACACCTGCTTATGTGGTAATGTCCTCAGTTATTCGATACGCAAGGGGCATGCCATTGCGTATTGATGATTTTAAAGCGAGGCCATATACTAACCAAAAAGTTGATTGTTGACAGTTACTAAACGAATCTACAGTTTAAAAGTCTCATTTCAGCCATTATCATACGGTCGCCCTATAATGACGTGTTAGCATACAATAGCACTAAACATATGGTTAGACTGATTTGTTTCATACACATTTATGTTGTGAGACTGTCATTCACTAACTTAGGATTTGACGACGGGTAACCCCGGTTTACTTGTTTCACGAGCTAACGAGTGCTAACACGGCACGGAGTGTGACAGGTCAGCAGAGAGATGCTTACTACACTCCAGG
>CAJDSM010001801.1:0-18648 GCA_903981925.1 Ostrea lurida
CGTACAACAGTAGAGGTAAGGGGCGTGAAGGCGGCATTAGAAAAGCTTCGGTCTTACGGCAAAAGCAAAAATAATGTACAGAGTGTGGCCTAGATTTAATGCGGTGGGTCGAGAGATTATGGAGAGGTACAATTACTACCCGGGATCCAGGTCGAAGACGGTGGTTTTCTGGGTATGCTTCAAGAGTGATGTGAAGATGTGTGTCCGGTCTGTGTCGTGCTGCTGGGGTTAGGTACTCCCATGGGCTATAGTTGTAGCGTGGTCAGGCGTTGTGAAGGGGTGGGGAGAAAAGTTATTAGCAGGTTGTGCTTTAGAATGACGGCTGAGGTGTGTTAATATCAATGAGGATTAGGTAATTACATTTTGAATCCGGGGGTATAATAATAGTGAAAAGTATGGATATATGTATACGAAGGTCTTGCAGGGCAGACTCAGACATAAGCAGGGGAATATTGATCTGTTGTGACCTGCTAGGTCTATTAGGCGTATACAGGCTGGTATCTACGAGTATAAATCATATCGGTATCAGATAGTATGCATTGCATGACTACCAATGTCACATAGACAATGGGACTATCTCAGATGTAGACCAATTTAATGTATTCGCCTGGCGATTGAAGAGGGGTATATTGTTCTTAAATCGGGAGCTCATCTCCGGCTGTACTTTGATTCAAGGACAGAAATGCGGAGGTTCTTTTTGGCTGGGGAAATGTTCGACATGAAGGGTTTGGATTGGTGTGGCTGAGGAGAGGGCATAAAGAGTACCGGGTTACGTGAGATGTCGAACAATGAAGATTTAGAGGGTAGTAATGGACGCTGCTTTACGGATGTAGTGGATGGTGGAACTACCGATATGGTATGATGGGGGTAGGGCCAGCGATGGAATGGACTCACATATCACCTTGGAGAGTGCGTGACGTTACTTTAATGGATAGAGGTAAGGTGGCGCACGCGGTGTCTGTGACCTTTGCGTTCGATGACCAAAACAACAAAGGATTAAGCGCATGACAGATGAAAGAATCGTAACATTAACTGAAACGGGATGGCGACCGAGAAAGACAGTAACACAAAATTTGACTACAACAGTAGACAATGATATCAACATGACAATGACTATAAACAGTAGATAAGCATCGATAGTAGAACAATGATATCAATTTAGTAGAGCAATATGACTATCCACACAATAGCAATAGAAACTATAACTGTAGATAGTAACAAGACGAACTATAGCCGAGGTTACCTGAGCAAACTTAAGGTAAGCTATTGGCTTTCGTCGATCGGATTGCTGTAAAGGTAATAGACTATTGAGGCCTTGAGTCGCTGTCGACGGGCGTTGAGGGTTCGTATTTTCTGATTAAATGGCGTAGAAGAAAGATTTGAATTGTAGTGAAGACGCTGAGGAGCTGTTACATAGGATTTTCTTGGGTAAAGCTAATTTATATGATGTGTGGTAGATGAACCTATATGTGCAGAGACTGATTTACGCGTTGTATTGAAGGTAGTTGGTGTTATGATGGTCTTTAGAGTAGAGGCAGTGATGGGCAGTTCACGATAAATCCGTCGTGTTTAGATGGCAATCCCAACAAGAAGGGGTTCAAGTAGGTGACTGCCGCATGTTGTTAGAGGCAGTGCACATACCCCAGGAGGTGTAGGACATCATCGTTCCATAAGTCGTGGTTGGCTGAAGGATAGATGTTTGTATAGTGGTAGGGATTTTAGGGCAACTAGGTAAAAACGCATGACATTATATCTCGTGATACCAGTAGCAATGTATCAATAGTAGTCAGTAGGCTGCATCCTTTCCGGTCTCTTGAGAGACGGGATGGTATTTGCGCCAACTGTGTGATCTTGACTCACAGTTTCGTTAGAACAGCCGACGGGTGTGACTCAGCAGCCCCGTCCTTACATGGCAGTCTCTACCGCAGTTGACGCACACAATTTTGATCTGTGGGTTTATGTGCTTGGTTTCTGTGCATCTCTTTCCGCCTTGCTGCTCCTCTCCTCAAACCGTTTCTTTCTCCTCTCTCACCTCTCTCGACCTCCCTCCTTCACGCATATCTCAGCCATGCGGTTGTCAGCGAGCGAATATAATTACCCCAAGTGTTAGAGTTGATTTATTGCATTGTCATGTCTCGTTTGCAGACATCAAAAACTGAAAAAAAACGCAAACTGGCGGTCGGTTGGGCCGACGTCCAGAAGCTAGCTCACCATACTTATGTGTTTTGGGTATGCCCGTGGGGCCCCACCTCCTTATTGTTAGGGCTCTGACGTCTCTCTTGTACAATTCTCTTATGGCTCAAAAGTGTCGTGTATCGGCCAACGCAAAGTCGTTGGCGCGAGCACGAGATGCTATAGCTGCGGGAACTCGCTTTTCTATCACTCGATGTTTGGGATTCTGTCCTGCCACTTGATGCGAAAGATCGTCGTAAGACAGCGAATGTGGAAGCTTTCCCAGACGGTTCTCTTGTTTGCGTATGTTGTACATCAGTGATTCGCAATGCCGTACGTAGGAAACTACTGAGTACGCGCACGCCTGGTAGACTTGCAGAATTGGGAAGTGTCGAGCCCGTGAGCCTTGCTGTTGTGTTCTGGACTGCTCATTGGCTATGCCATGCTCTTTGAGATGTTGTGCCATTTGAGGGCAGCTTTGGCCGATGCGCCTGTCCTAATTCTGTGTCAATGTGAGAGGTTTGCTGCGTGAGGTTGAGCCCACGGCTATCGTGAAGTGATTGTGAACTGTTAGCTCATCGTTCGTCGTAATGAATTTGGAGAAGTTATTTTCATATAGAGGGGTAGGTAGGGGATGGCGAGAAGGCTTCGCTAGATTCACTCCGGAGGTCGAGACATTCGGAGGCAAATACCTGATTTATGGTAACGTGCTTCTTGCATGCTGGATCGTCAGCCCGAATTCCCTGAAGATCGTGGCGAACTTCCCATACTGTTATTCTCGAATTTGTGTCGGCGATGTTCTGCAGTTCGACGTAGCATGTGGGCTAGTTCAAGAATCTGCATCATCTGAAATATAGCATTTCCTTATGAGGACTGTGCGGACCTTGGTCTTTGCTCTCAGGCGTGCCAGATGACAGCTCCATCACTTCTGGTGTGCAATGTGAACCCCTTCCATGGACTGTTCGAAATCAAATTTCATCAGTAGGGAGACAAATACACGGAAGAAAGTCAGGTGCAAGGACACAGCCTTGTTTCACTCCGCTGTACATAGGGAATGGATCTGAGGCTTGCGCGTCATAGCTGATGGTGCCTTCTGTCGTCGTGGAAGGAGGCAGTGAATTGCTGAGCAGCTGGGGAGGACAGCCAATCTTTTTTAGCAGCTGGAAAAGGCCCTTCCTGCTGACAAGGTCAAAAACCATTCGTCAGCGTAAACTACGCGATTAAAGGGGCAATCTGCTGTTCTCGCATTTCTCCTGGAGCTGATGAACAAGAAATCATATCCACTGTCGCCTCTGGCTCTGAAAGCCCACACTGCCGACTCTGGGTAAATGCGTTCGGCAAGACTTGCAGTCTGAGCGAGGACAACACGCCGCGAAGACTTTTACCTCAAATGCTCAGTAAGAGACTTCCCCTGTAGTTGTTACAGTCACTGCGGTCTCCCTTGTTTTTGTAGAGGGTGTAATCTTGGCATCGCGCGATATCCTGGTGCATATTTGCTTCACTCCAGCAGAGACGCAAGAGTTCAATGAAGTGGTCAGCGGGCTGGCTTTCCACATTTGATGATCTTAGGTGGAATGCTGTCTCACCAGGTGCTCTGCACAAGGCCCAGCAGCATCGATGCTTTGCCGAGCTTCTTCCATAGTTGGTTCCAGAGTCTAGCTCTCCAGTCCAGTTTGATTTGTATCTCCCACGCTTCTTGGGTGACGTTGGAAGTTTTCTCTTTGGCCACGCTCGTGACTCTCTCACGGACCGGGAGTTTCGGGTGGGATAAATTAACATAACATCTTGTACTTAACATGGTTGTGTGAGCGGTGCAGGACAGAGGACGATATACGATCGTGTGCCGTTTGGCTAGTTACTTCGTGTGAGGGTCCCCGTGGTCTTTGATGCAGAATGGTAAGCAGAGGTTTGATTCTTGTGGGTTTTGCCCGTTCGCCTGTTTGATAGCCTCGTAACATGCTCTGATGTTGCCACTAGTATGAAAACGGGATACGCTTGTATTCGGTATGGCGGATTCAGACTGACCTAGTGGTGCGCAAACGTTTCGATGCTCTGATTGTCCGCGCTCAATTGATAGTACGGTTAGTATGCCTGCGCCATTACATATGACCTGTAGAGCGCCTTCATTGACTGGGACTTGGGTTACGCTTATAGCTGATAAGTGCGTTGCGTTGGCATAATGACTGGCTCCTTCAGTAAATGACTGGCTCAAACTATATATGTTTTTGCGGTGCTCTTTTTTGCTTGTGACGGTGTCAGACTGCAAGTGCTGTAATGGCTTTCTAAGAGATTCCAGTTGTCCTTCACCTTTGTTGCTGCATTTCATATGAAGTTGTTTTAAGAGTTCCTCGAGTGTTGTGTGAACTCTTGGTTCTTTTCCCCAGGTAAGCGTCTTACTGATGTTGATTCCTGGGCTGACCCTTTATCTTTGAGTGGGATGAACTTCTTTGGTTTCAGTTTCACTTTGTGGCAATCATAGGAGTGATCAACGTGTCGCAGGGTCATCACTAATTGATAGGACCTGTGGTGTGCTAAATTGTTTAGGGAAATTCACGCTTGGTGGATGATCCATGTCAGCTGATGCCAGTGTTGTTGACTCGGATGTCTCAGGATAACCTTGTGGCATGCCTCGTTTCTTGAAAGGTAGGTGTCGTACCAGAGCTTGCGGTAGCAGCAGAGTTTCAAGAAGCTCTGACCGTTCTCATTAATCTTTCCTATGCGTTTGATGTCCCAAAAGTTTGGCCTGATTCTACGGTCTGCCCGACTCGCGCGTTGAGCGCCAAAAAGGTAGTATGGCCTGCTTCTGGGATTATTCGCTGACAGCGTGTCTAGTGACTCGCAGAATTGGTCCTTACTTCAGCCGAAGCTTGCTGTGTTGGGGGCGTAGATGCAAACAAGGCTTCACCGGACCCTGCATGGATACAGCGCAGCGTAAAATTCTTTCTTGCCGCCTGTTGGTTAATCATGCGAGCAATGCGTGGCGTATGCAATCCAAACCGTGTTCCTCACTTCCTCAGTGATTGTTCCTTGCCAGAAGAAGGTTAGTGTTCTCCTTCAGGGTCCTTTTCTGGGAGTCGCGTTCCTGCAGGGCTGCTAGCTCGTGTTCTCTGTGCAGGCATTCACGATCATCACTTGCTGTTTTTCGAGCAATCATCTGACGTGAAGGTCATCTCCACGATGTCTGGGAGCATAGTCTGCATTCCAGCTTGCTAATCGAAGAGCTGGGGACTTAGTATTTTTTTTTTTGCTTGCCTGGTACACGGTTTAACGATCCACTTGTCAAGCTCGTAGACTCTAAGCTCCAGGCACCCTCTGAAGCAGGCAGATCGTGGCGGGTAGCACCTTACTTGCTGGGGGCTGCCCAGCTTGAGGCGTGCGGTAGCTGACCAGTAGGATTACGATGATCCCTCCCACCGTCGAAGACAACCCGTAGCGTCCAACTCTACGCCAATCGAGCAAGGACTTATCACTCGTAAACTGTTGTCTTCCGTGTTGTTGCTCTTCACCGGTAAAGGTGAGACTGGAGTGGTCTCTTCAGGGCGCGGCCTGGGCAAAGTATATGGAGATCCTGGGCTGCCCAGTAACCAGGATCCCCCTCTCTTCCTCCCTGATGTGTTCCAAAGGATCGCAGGGCGATACGTTGGGCATCAATTTGTCTGCAGATTTCTGTAGGGTTTACTCCTTAGCCTTTCCTACTCCCGAAGGTATCCACAAGGCAGTGATTTGTTGCTATTTACCCATAGCTAGGGACTAGGATTGCAGGCACCAGGGCATATCCAAACACTGATGGGCCATGCATGCCTTGCATTTAGGGGCCTGAGTCTCTATCAACAGTGGACACAGACTATACAAGTAAGACATACTAATTCAACGTTGACAATGGATATCAACAGTGATAGCGCATAACATCATGACACACAGTAGACAATGACTCTCAAAGTAAGACATGACTATCAACAGTATATAAATATTGCATGTAGTTGAGGGTAACATTGAAAATTTTCACCCCGAGAAAAACATTGCCAACGGAGGCGTCAACATGCTATAAAATAATGATTAGGCCTATATAATGAGAGCAACTTTATAATTAGAGGAATCTCCCACTGCTTCTTTCGATTAGAATTTTTAAAAATATATATGGGGCTAAACACGCAGGGCATTCCTAATTTTATGTTTGCATTCATATCGTAACGTTATACGTCCCGTTAAGGTTGATCATTCCTCATGTGATGTCATAGGTTTTTCAAAAATCTTTATATATTAAACTTAATTTGAACATGATAGAAATATATCTTCTGTTCAAATGAATTTTATCCGTTAGATATAATAAATAATCTGGTAAACAATTGCCAATTTGGCAGTGAAAAAGTTGATATTTTCCATAGAGAATCAATTATTTATAAAGTTCTAAAAATATATTGTCAAGGGCAATTTAACTCCTATATGGTTGTAATTCCTCTACCTTATGTGTATTCTACATTGATATTCCTAATATGCACATTTAATTTATGCATATTTACAAGTAAGCAGTTTTTGTAAGCTGTTGACATTTAAAATTTGTCATTTTTATTTATCTTATTAAATTCTGTTTCACAAAGATCATTCATCAGAATGTTCGATTTTCTGATGTTGACCCACACTTGTCTGACATCATGCACATTTTCTTTTATTATTGATTAAATTAAACTGTAAATGAGTAAAAAAGAAAGAATTTTAAAATTCCTTAGAATATTCCTAAGTAGGCCCCCCGGGATCATCCTTAATTAATTTGTAAAACAAAAACGAAAAAAGAATGAAAGGGATACTCTGTCCTGTAGATTTATTTCTGGCATACGTGTACATATGTATTTATAAAAAAAAATAATGAAAGGCATAAAGTTTACCACGAAATCATGTAGTGCATTGCAACATGCAACGCTGTGTGTATTCCGGATAAAAATAGAACTATCGTGTAATACCTTTATTTCTTTTTATTTCAGCCAATCAAATTGCTACACATATAAATCTGCATACTGTACTACGCTGGAATGTTCCATTCCTTAAAAGCTACAAAAGCAGGTTTTCGAAAGGCGTACAAATAAGTTTGACTTTAAGTACATATTAAAATCATGGAGTATATTTTCAAACTTTAGGGCATAGGTTCACAGTAATCAACAAACACATTAACGTGGCAGCTTTAGCCCTGACCGGAAGTAGAATCGTCCTTTACCTAACACGGTACGACTTGTGTTGCAGTGCAGAGGTTTCCCTCAACATCTAGGAAACTCAAGCTAGAAATTTACTATTTCTGGCTTGAATTTCGAAAAATCGAAGGGTCCATTAATAATTTCAACCGTAATACAGGAACTGGAAGTTTTAATCGGTACGGATAGCGCATGTTTCTGTCTCGATTAGTGTTTCGTGGATAATATTTTTCTCGGGGTGACAACATGGAAGATGCACACACTAGAACGGTTGAAGAAGTGTTTGAACATTTTAAGGTTCATGAGGACTCTGGATTAAGTGATGAGCAAACAAAGAAAGGACTTGAGAAATATGGACCAAACGGTGAGAGAAACTTCACAGAATTTGATTTTTTATTGGGAACAAATTACGTGTAGCACGTTGATAGGCCTATATCTATGAGAAGCATGTCGGACCAAAGGTCGTTGATGTTTTGAAATTTACGAGAAAAGAATTAGTATGTGTTTACCTGTAGGCTAATTAGATAATAATAGTTTGAATTTTCTATATTTTATATTTGTATATTTACAGCTTTACCAGCGGAAGAGGGTAAGTGAATTTATTAATTAATACTTGTATAAAACTAAAAATCAATATTGCCTTAATAGCACTTTCAATGGACAAATAATTGAGATGGAAATCTTTAAGGTTTTAAAACAGTCTCAACTAGTAGCTTGACCTAGTTTAATAGGTCATTGTTGAAATTCGGCCTGTAGGCATTTCTTTAGGACAATGAGATATTTAGCTTGATTGCATAATAGCAACTTCCTTGTCCTTTTGAAATAAGATTGTAATTATGTAAATAATCCAGGGGGCGTTTGGACAAGCAAACATATTTTCATATGTTATTTAGATATATATCTATGATCATTGCATGGCATACATGCACAGCATGTATATATAAACAGTAACTCTTGTACTTAGATATGAACTTTGGGTGGGCTACTGGCATAGATCCCATGTCCTCTATGGAAATGTATTTCATGGGAAAATTTGCTTGATAACTAACAAATATATTTTGCCTTATGTATGATGATAAAGATGCATTAAAAAGTTTGATTTGATTTGAACAAATTTTATTGTATATAAATACATATATATACAAAAGGTTTCAACACAAGTTCTTACAACTTACGAGGTTCTCACCTAAAAAGTACTAATTTCATGGGGGTTTTGTGTGTAGAAAGTGATCAGACTTTAAATTGAAACATCTCCTATAGCTTGCAAAGGACATTTTAAAAGATTTGTCAAAAATGCATGAAAAGATTTTAATCCATATCATGAAATTGTATATTTTATTGCTTCATTTCTGTACATTTAAATATTGTGATCTTTGATATCGCAGGTAAACCTTTGTGGGAGCTGATATTGGAACAGTTTGATGATCTCCTGGTCAAAATTCTTCTCTTGGCTGCCATTATCTCCTTTGTAAGTTTGTATATATAAGTAGATTTTGTACTTATATATCTCGACACCATGTTCATACATCACAGTCATGATAAGCCTGGTTCATAGTGCCAGCTCCAGTCATTCATGGCCATCAATAGGTTGAGCACTGCAGTTACCATAGACCTCTCTTTGAACCTCATCAGAATGAGCAAGTTTTTCCTATATTTTTAACATCTAGACAAAGTGATAGTGTCTTGCAATCTTGGTACAGGTAGATCATTTCTGGCATCACTGTTTAACAAGCATTTAGGATGTTTTTAGAATCTTGTTTGCTCATTATGTTCCAAAAGTTCGGTTCATATATAAATGAGTTGCTGCAGGAAATGAAAACAGGTATGAAATTATGGGAAGACTTTGCCAATCGATTGGGGTTCCTTGAAGTTTCTTTGCAACTCTCCAATTGCTGAGCATGCCCGTATTGCCCCCATGGTGTAACAGTATACCCAAGTTTCTGCTGTCTTGCACAACTTTGCAAAACAGATTTGCTCAGCGGGGATCGGTGTGGAGAGTTGTTGTGTGTTTAGTTTTTACCTTGAGGCCTACAGAATGTAGAATGTGCATCAGCAGCAGCCGAGTGAATGCCCTTTGCCGTGTAGTCAAGGTGAAGCATGAAAAAGGGAAAGCGAAGCAAGTAGCTGGAGAACTACCTCCCAGTTTTGATAATTTATAGATCCTATCTCTTTATACACACAAACAGAATTTTATCTCCGACATCTTGATACTTTGAATTTCTACAAATGATTTATTGTTGTTATACACTAACACATCATAGACACAGATATGTATGTTTCATATTCTGGTATACGGGGCCCATAGAATCTGTTGAACAATATATGCTTTTTGGACAGATTGTAATAGCATCCTGTTTTATTAATTATAAGAGTACAATTATATTAGTATACTGATATTGTAATGTACTCTAATACAGACTGGCTCAGTTATTTGACTCGTACAGGAGGGTTCAGCGGTGTTGTTATAGATAGCCTAATGTTGGTTTAAGTAATGGTGAATCAGATTTATCTTACATTTTAGTTAATTACATCTGAGTACAATGGACTCTAACACTTGTTAGGCAGCAGTAACACGTGCAGATTCTGTCCCTAGTACACAGAAGGTTTTATGTTCTTCCTCCCGGTGACCTGCATTGACCATTACATGGAAGACCCTTACTAAACAACAAAATCTACTTCATTATGATACAGAAGAGTACAATGGCTACAGTTTTTCCCCAGGAGTACATGGGATAGTAGATATCTATTAAAAGATAATTGTGATTGGCATTGAATATCACTTCCTTCCCTCAAAGGTGCTCACAAAAGTGATTGAGTTCTTGGCATCAGCTGTGCTCGCTTGTCAGCCATTGGAATCCACATTGTTGATTTTATTTCCATCCACTGCAATAAACATGCACCACATGCTGAAACTTGGAAATTTGCACAGATTTATAAGAAGAGATGCATCATAGTATGCGATATTTTAATTCCGTATCACTTCCATATCATGATAAATTTATCGGAATATTGAAACACATTTTCAGATATTTTTTAATGTTCTGGAGTATAGATTTCATCAAATAAGAGGCAATAAATTTAAAATCTGAGCTGAATCTGTTCAAACGTCCAACTGAGTTCAATTTTATACTTCAGATTTCATATTTTGATGATGTCAGTAAGTCTTAATAATCTGCAATAAACATTTTGTTTTTTTGAATTTATAGGTTTTAGCCTGGTTTGAAGAAAGTGAAGATCAAGTAACAGCATTTGTAGAGCCATTTGTAATCCTGACAATTCTTATATGTAATGCCATCGTAGGAGTGTGGCAGGTAGGGAAGCTTCCAATCTCATCCGTAATTAACATGTAGATATCATCAGTAATTAACATGTAACATGTAGATATCATCCGTAATTAAGTGAAATGGAACGTATAGATATCGTCCGTAATTAACATGGAACTTGTGTATCTCATCCGTAATTAACATGGAACGTGTGTATCTCATCCGTAATTAACATGTGTCATGTAACATGTAGATATCATCTGTAATTAACATGTAACATGTAGATCTCATCCGTAATTAACGTGGAACGTGTGTAGTCTCTGATCTCCGTTGAATTAACGTGGGAACGTGTGATCTCTATCGATATTAACATGAACGTGTGTATCTCATTCGTACTTTAAGCATGGATCATTGAAAATTCTAATACCGTAATGGAACGTTGAATCATGTAAAGATATCATCCATAATTAAGTAACATGGAACATTTAGATCTAATCCGTTATCAGTTTACAGGGAACTTTCAGATTTATTCGTAATCAGTAAAAAAGGAACATTCAGATCCCAAATGTTATCAGGTAACTGAACATTTAAATCACATCCATAATTGGATTACAGAGTACATTCAAATTTTATTCATAATAGTGAAAAAGGAACATTCATAGATATCTCCTCCATAATCAGATAACAGGTTACATTCAGAACTCACCTGTAATCATTGAAAAAGGAAGAGTCAGATTTTATTTGTAATCATTGAACACGGAACAACGAACGGATCTCTTCCATAATCAATCATGGAAAATTCAGGTCTCATGCATAGTCACATAATAAGGAACATCCTGATCTCATTGGTATGCTTCTTAATAATCAGGTAACAGTACATGGCCAAAATAACCCCCCCAAAAAACAAACAAAATATAAAAAAAGCACACCAACAAACAAATTTATGTATGTCCATTTTCACTCTTTGAATTGACAGAAGTAAAACAAAAAACACGACAAAATAATATGATTTAAAATGTACGAATATGAGATATGTGTTTTTTTTAATAAAAAAGGATAATGTATATAAATTATGATGAGACGCATTAGGAGAGATTACAAGAATTTCAAAGCTTGTATTGGAACTCTGCCGCACACCATTAGTAGCATGATGTTTCCAGGTTTGAAAGAGTATGAATATCGGGACCTGAAGAACAGTGGACTAGGTGTCGTTGTGTTAGAAACATTGGCTGTAATTGCTGCTAATTACCAACAGCTGACGATGCTGTACCTAAAGCTCTCTTGTGATAGATGAGCGCGTGAAACTGTAGGAAATAAAGGTCATGTTCTGTATCTAGTCCCTGATTGGTCCATTGAGAAAATGGCAACACTGCTGAAGCAGGATCGAGTGAGGCATGCTTAAATTGTTTCTTATGGAGATTCGAAATGTTTTCATAAAAATCTCACAATGGTAGTTTTAAATAAGATGTATTGATAAAACACTGTGCTCCCAAGCATGATTGCCATTGTTAGAAATTTGGTCTTGACCTTCATAATGACCTTAAACTTTATTGGTCACACATCTTTGACCTTTTTTATTTTATAAGCATACAATAAATATGTTAAATTTTGTGTATGTATTTTGCTTTTTTGTCATTTTTAAATAGTGCCCAATATTTGGCATTGTGTTCAGTGTCACCTTCATAACACTATTAACGATCATGACGTATTCCGTGACAAACAAATATTGTGATCTTTCTGTTTATCAAACATATACAGTTTGTGTCTTGTATTGAGGCATAGACTTTTCCCTCTCCCTCCTAAATGTACATGTAATACTTCAATTGTAAAAGCAAAGTGTATACTATAGAAACTATATGTAATTTTGCACTTTATAAATGAATAAAATAATAATAATATACAAAATTTAGAATTAGTAAAAAAGCATAAATCAGTTGATTAACATAATTTTACTATATCGATGGTTCAGCACTGTTTGTTTATTTTTACGTGGGATAGACTTATTTCATATTTTAAAAGGTCTGTAATTACTAATTAGCGTTTTCTATACAGTACACGATTGAACACTCACTCTCTCTCTCTCTATCCCTAGCATTAGCTTTAACGTCAGATTCTGTGTCACTTGTTGGAAGTTGTTGCGTGATAGAACATTGTCACCAGATAGAAAGGAAACTATAAGAGATATGTTACAAATAGATTGATTTTTCTCATGTAAGATTTTGATTTAAAACAAACTAATAAAAGAAATCTATTTCTTAGAAAGGCAAAAATAAAAATAAATGTTGTTCCTATAATAATAGAAATAGGGTCAGTAATTAGGACATTTTTTCATAATTGCAGAAAAAGTATTACAATATTATATAATAAATAAAAAAAATGGTATCATTTTCGTTGTAACTATAATTAAGCAGATGATTCAGTTATCCTATCCCAAATTTAAAAAAAACCCAACAACTATCTAGTCAGGGATTGAAAAGTGTGGTTCCAGTGTCCTGACCAACCTTGTTTTATTTTCTGTGCCTAATGATGCTCTCGGTTTGATTTTCTTTAGCCTTAGGTACATCATGACAATTATACACTTTTCCAATGAAGGGAATCTTTTTTATGCTAAAAATATCAGAATGCCTTCTTCCATGTTCATGCAAGTGCAGGAAAAGAATGCAAATCAGTCAAATAAAAAACGACTGCACTCATCATTTATGGCTGCGTAATCTGATAACCCAGCACTATATATATATCAATGGTAATTTGTTTCAATTATGTGGGAGGAATCTCTGAAATGTCCGGGCTTTATTGCAGCTCTTGATGATATGGTCTATTTGTTTGAAGACTTTGAGGGAAAGATAAACCATATATAAATTGAGTGTTCCGTCTGTACTGTGCACTCTAGAGTTTGTGTGTTTGATAATGACGTCAGGGAACACGACCGTGTGTTCACCTGTGTATAACGACACGAGATTTAATGGCTTCACACTGAACACGCCCTGTTTGAGTACACAGTTTTTGTACATTGTCATTCTGCATTTAGATACATCCTTATGTTTTTTGTTTTGCTCTTTTGAATCCTAAATGACAAACTTTTTTTGATTCTGTAAATTGATTTAGGACAGTAATCTTTAAAAGTGGGATTACTTAGTTAAGATGATTAAATAGATAAGACACATACTAATTACACAGTGTGTGAATTTGATTTGGTCTAGTTATTCACCTGGAAAATGCTTGTTGCTTGCTCTAATGGAGTGGAAACTTTTAAAATAACATTGAATTGACTGACATGCATGCATGAAGGAAAGAGAATCCTCTAAGTTATTAATACAACAGCCTTAAAAGGGTGCTAGGTCATTTCAGTGCACACTTTGAATTACATTGTGCATCTTTACAATATATGATAATGTGCACAAAATGCAGCATTGGTGTATCAAATTGGTTTTATTGATGAAAGCGAGTTTTGTAAGGTATAATGCCATGAGGGACATCAATTTTCATTTGTTTCTTAGGTTTGACTATTTGGCATTTGATGTTGTAGGAAAGAAATGCGGAAAGTGCTATTGAAGCCCTAAAGGAATACGAACCAGAGATTGCAAAGGTGATCAGAAAAAGTGGTAGAGGAGTTCAAAGAATCAAGGCCATTAACCTAGTACCTGGAGATATCTGTGAAATCTCAGGTGAGATAAATGAGACATTATCACATGACAGGTAAATATCTCATACGGTACCAGCAGAAATTGTACCCATATCAAGAGAGATGAATCATACGTGCACGGTGGAAATAGATATCTTGATTTCTTCAAATCATGCTAGGATTTTATGTTACATATCCAAACAAATGTTTTTTTTCAGTTGCATACCTTTTAAAGAAAATAGAGCGATTTATGCCAGGAACTGTTTTTTTGATGGGCATCTGCACTGCACAAGAAATTAAAATTGATGTACATTTCTTTAGATGTAGAATTTCTATGTGTTGATTTATCCTACAATACACAGATGTGTTTGCTGAACTGGTTTCAAGTTGTAAAACAAATTGAGATTCCTCCAGTAGATTGTATTTGGCATGAGGATATTTACTGTTTCATAAAGCCAGCAAGAAATGCCAAATAGACAAAATATTGAACTTGTGCTTGCTGTAAAAGTTTTGGGAAGTTATTAGCATCGTTTTATTAGAGAAAGGGTGTAATTTTAGACATCACTATATTTTCAAATAAGCACCACCAGCTGACAAAGTCATGGCATTGTGTCTCCTCCATGACAAACTTCAACCAAGAAAAGTAATCACAAGTAACAAGCTAACAGCTTCAGATGTAGAAAAAAAAAAGCATTGAAATTCCTCCTTTATCTTTGAAGTGTGCTAAGAAGCTTTTAACTGACGGTAATAATTGTTTGTGTATTTTTTTTCAGTTGGAGATAAAGTGCCAGCCGACATAAGGATTTCTACCATTCATTCCACTACACTGAGAGTAGATCAATCTATCCTAACGGGTAATTGACAATTTATTCCATGTTTTCTGCTCTGATGAGTCTGAGCTTTGCTAATGAGTTGCAGTATTACATACAGATAGACATATTTATTGAAGAAGCAAGGAAAAATGATGTTATTTGATGAGGGGATATTGGCAAACAATAAATGAATTCCTCGTTTGTAAGTTTATTGACTTCTAGGGAGATGAGATTTTGTGGTTTGAAAACGTGTACGGATGGTGTGCAGGGATTTATATTACCTGGCGTTTGGAGAACTAATGAATTTTCTGTTCTTTATTGAAGGTGAAAGTGTAAGCGTTATTAAACACACTGACCCAATTCCTGATGTTCGAGCTGTGAACCAAGACAAGAAAAACATACTCTTTTCTGTAAGTAATGACGTCAGATGTTGTCCCAAGTACAGAAAAGTCGGGAGATCAGACACTTAATCCCGTAAATAAGACAGACACACTCACATACCACCATCTATATATAGAGATCTAACAGAGATAATGCTGCAAGTGTACCCTATTTTAGTGGGTTCTAGTTTTAGTGTAGTTGTAGATGACACACTATATGGGATAATCAGGAATTAGTAATGCTTTAAAGTATAAAGGATAGAGGAATTGACATCTTGGCACAAACCAAAAGCAAGTGCTTTTGCATCAGTGTCAAAAGAAACTAAGATATGATTCTCACTAAGATAATATCTCCACAAAGATATGAATTCCACTGCAATATGAATCCCAAAAAGTGAATTGCATGAACCCACTAAGATATGAATTTCATAAACTCCACAAAGATATGAATCTCATGAATTCTGTTTAGATATGAATCCCATGAACCTCACTAAAATGTGAATCCCGTGAACCCCACTAAGATGTGAATCTTGTGAACTTCACTAATATATGAATCTCACAAACCACACTAAGATATGAATCTTGTGAACCCCACTAAGATGTGAATCCTGTGAACCCCACTAAGATGTGAATCCTGTGAACCACACTAAGATGTGAATCCCATAAACTCCACTAAGATATGAATCTTGTGAACCCCACTAAGATGTGAATCCTGTGAACCACACTAAGATGTGAATCCATAAACTCCACTAAGATGTGAATCCATGAACCCCTAAGATGTGATCCATAAACCCCACTAAGATGTGAATCCCATGAACCCCACTAAGATGTGAATCCCATAACCCCACTAAGATGTGAATCCATAACCCCACTAAGATGATCCTACTGAGAGATGAATCCCTAAGTGCATATACATTTACATTCTCCTGTAAAAGAATTACAGAATGACCAGAAACCAGGGAAGGAAATTATTTTGGTGATTGAGCACTAGGAACACATACTAACAAATAACTTCTAAAAACTATTAGCATTTGAACATTATGGCCAGAGATATGTGAATATAAGAATAAAAGAGTGCATCTATCAACACTCAACATGAATAAACTGTCATTTAGTGCATGGATTAATTTTTGATTTTCTGTTGCACAGGGAACAAATATATCAGCAGGAAAATGCAGGGTGTTGTCATAGGCACTGGATTGAAACACAGAAATTGGTGAGTCGTTTTGTATTTTTGGATTTGGGTGTACCCATCTCCATCTTTTAAAGTGCATGCATGTATAGGTGCACAAAAAAGGGGAGTGCAGTTTAAAAGCGATTAACCTCAGTTGCTACAAAAGTCGACAGGGTCTTTTGATTTAGAGGCATAAATGCAGATGAGCAGAAACAACAGGATCGCAGCACGGTAGAATGCGATAGCTGATTGGTTCTGTGAAGATGCCTTGAATTATGTCTGTCAGCAGACATCTTAAAGCTGTCGGCATAGTCAAAAATAATATTGAGCCCCACTGATCATCGCCCACAAATTCTGAAATCATTTCAAATATTCCCACAAAGATTCTTATCCACAGAACTTACAGTTTAGTTAATGCCGAAGGAAGATAGTTCATTATTTGTTTTTGACGAGACAAAAACTGTCTGAAAATCACCATTCTTTTGAAGAGATAACAAAGGTCAGCCGCTTTTGGAATGAAACTGATGAGGGGAATTATATTAGTAATATATATTTTCTGTTGTTATCATTTTGAAACTTTGATGAATTTCTTTATGTCAAAATACATCATGGAGAAGCTGATAGCTGTGTGTTTACTTGCTCGAGTGCAAAAAGATTTAACTGTTTTAACAACATTAGATTTATAACATTATTACACCGATATATCAGAACATTAGGAAGTATTTGACATTTGTATTTTTACTGTCATGTCTGAGTCTTATCTAGCTATAGTTGTACCAGAATAAGAGAGAGATTACACAATGGATGCAGCTATAAATCTTATTTTCATTAATGGATTGCACTCTGGTATACTGTCTCTTTGCTTGAAAATATTTTCAATTAAAAGCATCCAGTGATGCTGTGGTTTATATATCATTTTTTTTTGTGAGAGTCACCAGCAATTATTGTATTTCAGAATTGTAATACTTATTCTTTACTAAAACAATATTAAAGGTGTATGCACTTTTGGATATGTTAGTGATTAAGGATAGGGAGGACACTAATTTAAAAGATAATATCAATTGTCACATGAATTTGCTCTCATATGGGCTATGTACACATGGCACATCTTCCTAAAATTCCATACAGAGACTGCTTACTTAGTTTTATTACTTCCAAGATATTTATCATGACTTTACAAGTTTCATTTTGATTTTATTGTTATTGTATGTCCCTAGTGAATGTGGGAAAACTGGCTAGTGTAAATTCTGCCCTTCTAAACCCTAGGTGACGGTTCAACTTTGTACATATTTTTTCTGATTTTTTAAGAGAATCTCATATTACGATATTAAAGTTGTTTAAAATTGTCATAATATTGCTGTTAAGCATAGAAACTAGACAACCAGCAAGTGAAATAGCTTGATTTTTTCCAAAATGAGCAGAAAAGCACTATGAATGACGTATATTACAATGAGTAGGGTAGTGTGATATGATTGCGTAATAATTTTGAGATGATGGAGACATATAACTATTATTATCATGAGGAATACTGTCGAACAGGGATTACATATCAGACTTTTCATGATTACTGAGTATTAACGCTGACTGTAGATTTCCATTTTACGTCTCCATGCTTTTTATAGACATACACATTACTTTCACAAGTACTGTCTCAAATGTCTGGAGTTCCAAGTTTCCACATTAAAGTACAAATACATGTTCCAAATGTAGAACTTATGTTGATACTGATTTAATTGGAAGACAAAGTATTTAAGGTTTGCAGATTTTGCATTGTTTAGTTCATGGAAACATTTGATAAACCACGTAATGCAATGTAATTATTTACCTAAACGTGCAGTACATTATCATTTTTTCCTTGACGTAATTCCCAGTGTTCTCAAGAGGAAGTCAAAGTTGGGACATATTTGTCCTGCAGTAATCATAAATGAATAAACCTAAATCGAATCCCAACTACACAATGATTAGTATCGAGGAAATTCCAACAGTTACACTAATTATGTCACATAGCGGATGGAGACGGTTTGTTTTTTTGCTCCGCTCTC
>CAJDSM010001801.1:30493-44169 GCA_903981925.1 Ostrea lurida
CAGTGTATACTCAACAGCAAAATGAGCAGTAACTTATAGCAACACAAGTGTACAGTTACAACATCAGCAACGACGGTGTATTACTCACAAGCAAAATGAGGGAGTACACTATAAGAACACAAGCTGTACAGTACATATTACAGCACCGAGTGTAATATCACAGCAAAATGAGAGTACACTGAATATAGCAACCACAAGTGTAACAGTTATACCAGCAACACGAGTGTATACTCACAGCCAAATGTGAGGGAGTTACCACTATAGCAAACAAGTGTACATTACACATACAGCAACACGAGTGTATACTACATAGCAAAAGCTATTGTGAACAGGTTGACAGTGTTTTTTTACATCAAATATAGATCAACTAGCTAAAAAGGCTTGTTTCTTGTTAGTATCATCGTCATAGCAATAGCTTACTGTAGCTGTATAAGCACATCACTCAACTAAAATATTCGTCGAGGTATTCAACACTAACTTCCATGCTATTATGCAATCACATAGTGCCTAGTACAACATACATGATGACCAGCATACGACGAAGTGATTATACTCCAGACTATAATGACGAAGACATTACACTCATTACTATTATAATTATATACAATAGGTCAGAAGAAAAAGAGCACAGAGTGTACAGTAGCTTAATAGTAGCTAAGCAACCAGACAAAGTCTAGACACGGAAAAGTGAAGGGCCATTTTATACTTGCGGAGGTTTACAGTTATGAAGCAACATGATAGTTTATTTACATGAGCAGTTCCTATGTCTCGAATAATGCTACGCTCGAATGAGCTCGCGGCGTAGGTTTCTAGATCTTGTATGAAATAATTCTGTTACCAGAGCACAACTTGCATATTGTACGGAATCTTGTAGGATTTATATTTTCCGTCCAGACCATTTAAGTGAAAAATAGGAATTCTGAGACAGAGAGGACTGTCACATTTTATAATTTGGTGTTCAAGAGATCATGTTCCAACAGAAATACATCAAATATCATAAGACGTTCTTCTTTTAGCATACTAGTGAAAAGTGCGATCTTTTATTAAAGAGTTACTAGAAATAGGGAAATGCGGTCTTTTTTGACAATCTGCTGGGACTACTAATGTTGTAACTGTATACTCCCGATAAGTTTTAACTCTTAGATAAAAAATATAATATACTACTTGCCTTTACTTGATAAATATTTATTTAAGAAAGAGTCTGCCTTTGGGAATTGTACATTGTTTAATCTTGGGCAAATTAAAGTTTATAGATTCTCGCACCAATCAGTGCGCTCCGGAACTTAGTACAGAAAAACCTAGAGACAGCTGGTCTCCTTTGGTGAAACTTCGGTGGAATCTATATATGAACGTTTAAATCTCAAAAATGGGAAAGTGCCCAAAAATTGTTCGTAGTTCTAACAGATGCTTAAGAACACGGTTTTATTTTTCAATATGTCATCAGTAATTCATTGGTGGCGAGAGTTTGAAAGAGATGTTCCTAACACAACAAGGCAGCCTTCATTGTTTCGTTTTTAGATCCATTGGAAGTTAAGTGGCCAATTTTTAATAATCGCAATGTACATATGTCGTCATTCGCAGGTAATAACTGGAAGTACATAAAAACCCTTATTTCTTGGAGAAGGACCCTCTCATGTCTTTAAGGTTACGGGTTCAGCTTTTTATCGTTGGTGGAGCAGGTACCTTTCAGGCAGGAGGGACAATTGTTCCGTATGACTGGCCAGCGCGGCTCGCGGGAGATGACTGTTTTGAAGAGCCCGATCATTAATCTAACAATTGTATTTGCAATGTTGTACCTGTTCAATTGGAACGATTGCCTGCATGGTGGCCGCTTTTCGCACCACCATGACAGTTTGAGCCAAAGCCTGTAGACAAACAATCCAAACAGACTATCTTTGTGGCAGAGCTGATTCGTAGAATAACGGCCTGACGTTTGGAGATAAGAAGAAATGTGTACTTTGTATACTTTTTGGGAGACAACTTGATCGTATCTCAACATTTTTGGATAAAGCATTATTACATTGTGAAGGACGCGGATTGTGGGTGGCTTTTAATGCTCGACAGCATTGGGCTCAACGTTGCCAAGCCGTCATTCATGGCTACC
This sequence comes from Ostrea lurida, assembly GCA_903981925.1. Classification (NCBI taxonomy): domain Eukaryota; kingdom Metazoa; phylum Mollusca; class Bivalvia; order Ostreida; family Ostreidae; genus Ostrea; species Ostrea lurida. Next base: position 32,598 of record CAJDSM010001801.1, read on the forward strand.
AAATGATTAGCGTTATTCTGGCCAAGAGCCAGGAATCATCGCGCTGGTCTTTGGCGGTTGGTAGAGAGTGGCGCCGACTTGGAGTGACGTATCGATTCGATCTCCCAGACGACCTCCGACGATACCGCCAGTACGATGTCTCGGTGTGGAACTAGGACTTTGTACCAATTTTTAATGTGCCTAGAACACTTTTAGGATGAAGGGGTTGCTTTATGGAGATAAATAAACAATATGCTGAATTCAATTCTTTTGCGTACGATTGAACACAAAAAAACAAGAAAGTGGTTTTGGCTCACACCAGATTTTCACAGCACAGCGTTCCTTTTAGAAAGGACGCGTCTGGCATTTATTTAATTCCAAAAGTCATAGGGTTTACTACACATTTTATGCTTTACATGAATGATTATAGATTGTCTTAAGACGTTGTAATAGGACATCGCGCTAGTGGGACCGATAGTTATCGGTGGTGCTTCGCGCGCAACAAGTAGTCCCGGTGCTCTCCTAGCAGGGGGTCTAGACAGACTTGTCAGATTAAGTGGGAGTGTTATACTAGAAATAAATATATGTTCGTGCCATGCGCTACACCACCTCTGGAAGAAGGACTTGGTGACCTCCATTTTGATCTTGGAAAGTACATCTGGAGGCAAAAGGAAATCAGTTTTCCCTAGTACTTCCACATAGACAGTTTCTAATGTTGTTTTTTGGTATGTCTCACAGTAGATTCTGTTTTATTATTCCAGACGGCGAAACGTCATTGATCTCATAAAATAACCGGAGCGTAGTAGGTGTATAATGCTATTTAGGAGGGAAACAAATTCTCAAAGATATGAGTGTTTGGTAAATATAGTGACATATATTGAAATGTAGAGACAAGTTTCTCATGTTACATTTTGAGTAGAAAGTTTTTTACTTTTGGGAAAGATTAATTGCCAAGATATATATATATTTTTTTTTTTCATTTTATTCAGTTGAAAACACACAAAAAATTGCGATCCATGATTTGAAAAGCAGTTTCAGTTAGATACAATCAGTGATTTTGTATGTTCAATCATTATTCATTAGAAACAGGGATATCACAAGACAGATTTCCTAAATTTTCCTCAATTTAGGACAAATTATTTTCAAGTGATTCACTTTAGGATCATTGTAACTATGTCCATGTGTAAAATCTTGTAGAAACAGTAAATCTAAGGCACGGAGATATACGAGTTTGATGCAAGCTGTTTTACTTAGTAGTTATCTGCAGAAGGAAACAGTACGGGTCTAATTAGATTTGGCTCCATTATTGTGCCAGAATTTCGGAAAACAATAGCGCACAGCAAATAATGGTACCGATCATTAGTGCTCAAATTAGCTGTCCAGCGATGGTAACAAGTCATAAGCTCAGAGGTCGAAGTGCAGTCCCGAATTTTTATTTTGGTCACAAATCATGTATATGGACCACTCGTAACGGTAATGATATATATGATCATTTCACTGTTGGTATTTTCAGCAAGTAAGAACCAATTTATACATATCGCGGGATACTTCAAAAAAAAGATCAATCCAGTTTGGTTGAGGGACAAAATTTTAGGTCCCTTTGCAGAGTTCGATCTGGAATAAGCAAATGAGCTTCTGATTCGATATATTTATTCGGTTTAAGAATTGAAGGTATGCAATTTTTTGAACGTTGATACGTTATGTTCTCCAGCAATTACGTCTCGATTGCACTTAAATAATAACAATACTGTAGCGCAATATGAATTTAGCACACGTCCTTGGTTACTCGAAGTTGATATATCTCAATAAAAATCTGATTCACTCCTATCCATTCATGTCGTTACGAGGCCTATTGATTGTGAAGGTTCCATCAAATAGACTGATGTCGCGCGCCTGAGCTACAATCCATCTGTTCCTCCATTAATGCTACAGTGCTCCATAAAGGCCGGCTTCTGTCGATGCTCCTCGGTAGTTGGCTCAGATATAAATCGGTCTGACATTGATCAGCATCACGTTTTAATTACGCGCAGCATTGTCATAGATGAAGACATAAGATTGGTGGTATTATTGCTGCCAGTCGTATATTTGATGAAATTGCAAAAAACAAAAAAAAAAACCCAATGTTCTTATCTTTTGATTCAGGGTTTGTGAAGGAAACAAAAAACAAAAGGAATGTGCGCAATTTGATGCTTAGGCCAACACTGTTGATTAATACAAAGGCAAACAAACCCAGGTCCGCCTATGAATACGCACGCATGCGTTGTGGTTTATCGGTAACCAGATTTTTTGTGAGCCTGAACTATTGTATTCAATACTTACCAAGCCTATGGTTCTGATTATGTCAATTCTCGACAAACATAAAAGCATAAGAGTGTCGTCAAAGTTGTTATGTCAAGTATTATACCCTCGTGAGACTGTGTTCAAAATCATAGTAAAGGAGCGCACAAAGTTATTTCTTGTGACCTAGGTTAGATTCCTCCTTTTAGCTTTACCCCTATGATTTCTGCCTGTGCTGAAGTCATCTTGAGTTTTGTCCTCCTGATTCTTGGTCCAGATCTTATAAAGTCAACTCACTGTACACATAGAATACTAGTGGGGGGTAAATTGAGTTGACCTCTTGCTCGAATGTATGCTATGAATTTTGATATTTTACGCACGTCTCCCTTTCGTCTCATTGTACCCTGGTGCTTATTATTGGCACATCGCCTCGAAAGTCTCAACTTTATCACTCTTACACAAGTGTACAGTACATATACAGCAACACAAGTGTATACTTGCAGCAACATGATAGTATATTTACAGCAGCACGTGGATCGGGCAGATTTATGATATCTGTCCAGAGCACAACTTGCAGTATTGTACGGAATTGTAATTTTGTAGGCAGAGACTGTCAATTAAATTTGGAGTGCAGATACACAATATCATCTCTTTAGCTGTGACTAAGTCCCAGTTTATAATTATACGCTTTCTGATGTTCTGATGATCGCCACCAAAGTCGAGAAAAAACCCTGCTCCGCTATGAATTATGATTAAAATGCTAGTGTTAACAGATGCTTTAAGATACACGGTTTTATTTTTCAATATGTCATCAGTAATTCAGTGGAGATGTTGAAATTTCCTAACACAAGCAGCCTTGATCCATCATCTGGGAGGTTTAATGCTTTCCTTAGGTAATAATTGGGGATGATGTTAGGCAAATTAATCTAACAATTTTATTGCTGTTACAAGTGTGCACAGTGAATTTGAAGCAAGCCTTAAAAAAAACCTGGGATAGTGATAGTAAAAAGTGTACTTTGTATACTTTTTGGGTTGATGATAAATTTAGATTACATGTGAAGGAGGGATTTGTTTGCCGTGACAAATGTTCTGTATTCTGCCAGGAAGCTGGCTGGAAGTGGCTGCCGACAGTGACACGATTTACATCCTGATACGCAGACGGTTTTTCAACAGGACTTGTACCAATTTTAACTAAACACTTTTTAGGATGAAGGGTGCTTTTGAGATAAAATAAAACAATTGCTGACATCTCATTCTTTGCGACATGAAAAACAGAAAGGGAAGCTCAACCAATTTTACAGCACAGCTCCTTTTAGAAAGGTGGCATTTCAGTCATATGTGTTTAATACACATAGTTTACAAATAATCAATTGTCTTAGACGTGTAATGGGACATGAGGGACCGATGTATCGGGTTGCTCCAGACAAGTGTCCGTGCTCTGCCAGGTTAGACAGAACTTGTCAGTTAAGGTGTTATACTAGAATAAATTGTTCCTGCATCTACACACCTCATGGGAGATGGTGACATTTTGTCTTGGAAGACTTGGGGCAAAAAGGAAATCAGTTTTCCAATACTAGACAGTTCTATTTGTTTGGTATTTAAGTAAATGTTTATTTCAGACATGATATGATCAAATACGGTGTAATAATGCTATTTAGGGGGAAAACAAAGATAAGGGTGGTATATGATATTTCATGTAGGAAAGTCTGTTACATGATAAATTTTAAACTTTGAAGAAATGCCAATATTTTTTTTTTTTTTTTTCATTAAAAAAAAGATCATGTCCAAAGCAGTTTCAAATTCATTGATGATCATTTCAAGTACAGGATATCACAAGACAGATTTCCTAAATTTTCCTCAAATTTAGACAAATTACTCATTTCTGGAATTTGTCTTTCCTGTTTAGTAGAAAACAGAAATCTAAGGCATACGGTAGATATAGAGTTGATGCAAGCTTTTTAGTTTTCTGACAAGGAAACAGTGTTATAGATTGTCCATTTTGTGCCAGAATGTGGAAAACAACAGAAAAATGTCCTCATGTCCTAAATTAGCTGTCAGAATAACAAACAGAGGTGCATCAGAATTTTTGCACAATGTACTGTAAGGTATATTTGTCAATCCTGGGGGCAAGTAGACCATTTATCATATGGGTCTTCAAAAAAAAAAATCATTCCATTTGTTGAGGGCAAGTTTTAGGTCACCTTTCAGATTCTGATCTGGATAAGATGCTCTGTAGAATATTGCGTTTAAGATGAGGTATGCAATTTTTTGAAGTTGATGTTATTTCCAGAATAGCATTGCTAATAAAACAACTGTGATGAAATTGCACAGTCTTGGTATGATATAATCTCAATAAAACTTCACTCTATCCATCATATTGTACAGCCTAGGTTGTGAAGGTTCCACAAAACTTGCCCCAGTAAATCCACCATAAGCTACAGATGCTCCATAAAGCCGGCTCATACTGTGATGCTCACTGTAGTTGCTCAGATAATAAATTTGAATGATCAGATCAGTTTTAATTACGCGAGCATGTCAAGATGAGACAAAGATTTGATATATTGCTGCAGTGTTATTTATGAATGCAAAAAAAAAAAAAACCCAATGTTTTATCTGTGATCAGGTTGTGAAGGAAACAAAAAAAGAATGTTGCGCAATTGATGCTTAGCAACATGTGGTCCCCATGAACAGCACGCTGGTTTATGTAACAGGATTTCTGAGCTGTTTTACTAATTAAGCATTTCTGTTTGTCCTGACTGGTAATGCAAAGTGTTGTTGTCAAGTTCCCCCTACTGTGTTCAAAGTAAGCAGTGACAAGATTCCTCAGTTCCACATGTATGCCCTTGCTGAGTCCTTGAGTTTTGTCCTCTGATTCTGAACGACTTCCACTAATGTATGAATCCTGGAGGTAATTGATGACAGTTTAATGGAAATGCTCTCCCTTTCTTTTCATGAGGTGATTTTTGCCATCCTGAAAGCAAGTTTGTGAAAAGCACCAGACAAATAAGCATTTGGTTTTAATTTATATTATCTCGAGCTGCAACAATTACATCAGAGTAACACATCCTTCTTCTCAAGTGCATTCACTGCACAAAGGCTTCGGTAATTTGTACTCTGGCATATGCCTAAACAAACTCTTGAGATTTCGATTGTGTAGGTATCGGAGCTATTTACTTGGAGGGATTTCTGGGGATCTTGGAATTCAAATAAAATGTATATAAAACATCAATGCAGATTTCATAGCACATTGTGGCTCTCTCTTGTTGCATAATCAGCCTTAAACCATTGTTATAATATGTGAGCACAATGAAAAAAGTATGAGTGTTACTGCGGAACTTATGTCAGAGATGGGGGAAAAACAAAACAAAAAAAACAGCAAAAAACGAACATGTCTTTCCAGTTAATTAACAAGAAAACATTTTTTGCATCATCACTGCATGTAAAACAAGTTTATGAACCATAAGAAGTGGATGGTAACAAAAAGGAGAAATAATTGCAGCAAGTATTTAACTTAGTAATACACAGAGAGGTTAGAGACAGAGATAGCGATCGAGAAGTGGAATGGAAGCCGAAATAGCTTCTCGTCTCGTAACAAGATGGAGGATGTCGATTTGTGGATCATCTGATTGTGCTTCATGTTGTTGTTAAAGTGTTTGTTAGTATGTTAATTAACAAGACAGCCGTAATTGTTGGTAGCCTTGTCATATATTAACAGGTCTCAGTAGGTGAACTTTTACTAAACTCTCAGGCTTTCTGAACAGTCACCAGGCTTAGCTAGTGTTGGCTCAGGGGGGGCTGTGGACACCCGTAATCTCTACAAGGTCACGGCCGGTCCATAGGTTTAAGTGCATCTTGTCTTGACAATTTTTCCATACTAGTTTTAAGAAGTTGGAAAGTTTTTACCTATGTATACCTGGGATTTTGTTGACCTACAGTATGGATGTGTGGGTTGGTTACGCCCAATAATCCCAGTTTGTTATCTACCTTTGTTTAAAACATGTTTCACATAGATAAAAATCATCCCTGTTTAAAGCACCTCATAAATTTGTGATCGGAAATATATTTGTTATCAAGAGCTGTGTACATATTGTTTGTTGTGTGCCAAAGACAACGTCTCAAAGCAAATCATTTAGCAAGAAAACTTGAACCTGTTTCGTTTTGATTAGGAGCAGGATCAGATTTCTGTCTCTTTGAAGGAGATGACGTTGTTTACAGATTACTCTCATTGTAATCGCAAGATTTCTGACTAATGACAAAAAAAAGCAATATTGAACAATGTATATTGTTAGGATTATTATTTAAATCATACCTAAAGGTCATTGTTGCAATTCAAATTTCGTGACATGGTAGGATGTTTATTGCACAGCAATAGGGCATTGACTCAATAGATCAAAGAAATCAGTATGTGCAACATTAAACAAGCAACAGAAATTACAGATTAAAGACATTCAGAGCTTTGAAATGAGTCTGCATGAAACTCGTAGCAATTTTCCATGATTGGGCTGGTGATTCAGTAAGAGGAAGTTATAAACAGAGTGTATATCAGAGTTGTGTTTTTATGCCCCCATAATTCTGTATTCTGTCAGTTTGTCTTCAAAAGACTTTAAAACCTTGGTCATAACCTTTGAATGGATAGTGATAGAGTTTGTGTATTCCTTGTTACAAGAAGACCTTTTCATACCAAATTGACCTCTTGACCTTAAGGTTTGGCCATAATGGAGGGGGGGGGGGGGGTACCACCAGTGTTTCACAAACACATCTTTTTTGAAAATATATACCTTCAACAGCAGGAAGCTGTTTTGATATTTTAAGATTCATTAATGAAAATTCTGTTTTCAACAAATTCAGTCAGTAGAATTTGCAAGTTATTATTAGCTGCATAGTTAATGTAAAGAACTTTTGAATTGTGTAAGAAATTCTGACCCAATACACCTAGTGCATGTCAATTATGTAACACATTTCATAATTCAGTGACATTTCAAAGCGGGTCATTCTCGAAAATAATAATCTAAGGTAGAAATTTCAGACAATATGCAAGAAACATGAATTTATGGTAATATACATACATGGGTATGAAATACTATGTAAGTATATATCTCAGAGGTGTACGAATGATGTTTCTGTTCACATTTCCTTAGCAAGATGTTATTGATTTTATGCATTCATTTGAATAATGTAATTATTTTTGATGATGTATATAACTATATTCCCACCACAGCTGATTACATCAGAAGTGACAAATGAATATAACCTGCCTCTTGGCTATAATGAACTGACTGGTATGAATAATGATTCAATAATGACTGGGGTGACTTGTTTAGCATTGATTCTAATGGCCGGGCCCTTGTTCCTTACAGTGAAGTCGATAGCGACTAGGTCGACTTGTTCAGCATTGATTCAAAATTTTGAACTCTTACAGGAAAGATCCGGGATGAAATGATGGAGACTGAGACCGAGAAGACTCCACTCCAACAGAAACTGGACGAATTCAGTCAGCAGCTCTCAAAGGCAAGTCGTCAGGGGCAGCACTGCTGATAAAGCCCGCAACTTATAAAAGTCGTCAGGGGCAGCAAATAAAGCCCGCAACTTATCATACAAGTCGTCAGTGGTAGCAAATAAGCCCTTAACTTATCATACAAGTCGTCAGTGGTAATAAAGCCCGCAACTTATAAAAGTCATCAGTTCCAGCACTGCTGATAAAGCCCACAACTTAAAAAAGTCGTCAGGGGCAGCAAATAAAGCCCGCAACTTATAAAAGTCATCAGGGGCAGCACTGCTGATAAAGCCCACAACTTGTATCATACAAGTCGTCAGTGGCAGCAAATAAAGCCCTTAACTTAATCAATACATAAAGTGTCAGTTGTGGTAGCAAAAAGCCCTTAACTTATCATACAAGTCGTCAGTGGTAGCAAATAAAGCCCTTACTTCTCATACAAGTCGTCAGTGGTAGCAAATAAAGCCGTCAACTCATAAAAGTCGTCAATGGCAGCTAATAAAGCCCTTAACTTATCGTACATGTCGTCAGTGGCAGCAAATCCCTTAACATATATCATGCAATATTCATATGTCACCACTTTCCTCAACCAATATATATCACTTATTGGGCCCTCAACTAGCATACTGCACTAGTCAGGCTTCACTTATTGGGCCTTCAACTAGCATATTACACTAGTCAGGGCTGCGTTCAAGATTGTAGCGGCTACATAGTGCTGGTAGTGCTACGATCTTGAACGATGTGCTAGGCTAGCCCGACGTAGAGATAACAAGAATTAAATCATACAGTGCATTCAAGATCATAGTGGCTAACCTAGTCTCTTGGCTAGATATATAGGTATCTTGAATGCAACATAGGCTTTACCACTAATGAGGCCCTTATCTAGCATATTACAATAGTCAGGCTTCTTTTATTGGGTCCTCAACTAGCATATTACACTAGTCAGGCTTCACTAAGCAGGCCCTTAACTTGCATATTACATTTGCTTAGCTATCTGTTTAACATTGGTGGTTCTAGGGTGGGATCCCAAGCTTTCTTTGTGAAGTGTATAAATATAAAACGCTGAACTGCAATAATTTACGATACAATTAGGAACAGAAATTTCTATTTTCATAAGAATGAAAACTGAGAATGTAGAAGTCTTGTTATGTAACCAAATTATATCACATCAGAGTGGTGATGCCCATTGATAATTAGAACCACTTCTTAGGCCTGTAATTAATTTTGACTTCCGTTGCTGAAAATAGATTTCTATTGGAATGGATTTTGTAATGTGTATTTATGTGCATTTTCACAGGTGATTACGGTTATTTGTGTGGCTGTGTGGGCCATTAACATCGGGCATTTTAATGACCCTGCCCACGGAGGATCATGGATCAAGGTGAGGCTGCCATGTGTTCAGTATCTTTAGAAACATTTCTTCTCTCCGAATGTTGTTTTATGTAACTTATTGGGTGTCTGAACATGGATATGTGAAGTAATGTTTTCATACCAAATGTTCAATAGGTGCTAAAATGATATTGGATACAATACATGGCTAAAAAAATCATAATAGTAAAATATGATGTACTGAGTTATCAGGTTTTATGATTAGGTTAATTTGAAGCAATTAATTGATAAATGCATGTGAGATTCTTAATGGAAAATGTTTACTTTGAATCTGATATCTATGATTGATAACTTTGATCTTTACTGGTAGATGGTTTTTTAACCCTTGATGTATGTTTTTTTTCAGGGCGCTATCTATTACTTCAAGATTGCTGTGGCTTTGGCGGTGGCAGCCATTCCTGAAGGTCTGCCTGCTGTCATCACCACCTGCCTTGCTCTGGGTAAGAACCCACACAGTTAAACATTCTGATCCAATGACCCATATGATCAAGCCTGGGGCCTGAGATTGAACACCACACATTGTTAAACATTCTGATCACATAATAACCCACACATTAAATCTGAATTCTCCATAATTGAACCTACACAGTTAAACATTTGATCCACATTGATCAAGCTGGGGCTGAGATGAAACCCACACAGTTAAACAGTTCTGATTCCACACAAAGTATCAACCCGGAGCTGTAGATTGAAGCCATTGCAGTTCAACATTTCTGATCCACATAATGAACCCACACAGTTTAACATTCTGAATCCACATGGATCAAGGCCTGGGGCTGAGATTGACACCACACAGTTAACATTCTGATCCACACAAGAGTGATCAAAGGCCCGGGGCTGAGATTGAACCCATACAGTTAAACAATATCCTGACACATAATGAGACCCACACAGTTAAACATGTCTGCATCCACATATTCAAGGCCTGGGGCTGAGATATGAACCCACACAGTTTAACATTCTGATTCCACATGCATCAAGGCCCCGGGCGAGATTAACCCACACAGTTTAAACATTCTGATCCCCAACATGATCAGGCTGGGGCTGAGATTGAACCCACACAGTAGAGCTCTGTCACGACAGGAGATGATCCAAGGCCTGGGCTGAGAATGAACCCTCACAGTTTAAACATTTCCGATGCCACATTTATGAACTCCAACACGTTAAACATTCTGTATCTAATAATGAACCACACAGTTTAAAACATTATGCGCGCTGAACCCACACACAAAAGTCTGATTTGTGCCCCAAGAGCCGCGGCGCTGAGATTTGAACCCACACAGTTAACATTCTATTCCACAGTTAATGCGAACCCAACAGTATAAACATTTCTGATCCACATGATTCTAGGCCTGGTGCTGTAGAGAAACGCACACAGTTATTAATCTTCTGATCCACACAAAGTGATTCATAGGCCACGGGGCACTAGATTGAACCCACACAGTTTTAACAGTGTTGATCCACATGATCAAGGGCCTGGGCTTGAATTGAACCCACACAGTTAAACATCGTGTCCACATAATGAAACCCACACAGTAAACATCTGATTAGTAATGAACCCTACACAGTGTAGAGACATTCGTCCACATAATCAAGGCCTGGGGTGTAGTATGAACCCACAGCGTAATACACATTTATTCACCACAAAAAGTGATCAAGTGCGCGTGTGGGGCGACATTAACCCACACAGTTAAACCTTATTCTGATCCACAGTGATCAGAGACCTGGGGCTGAGAATTGAACCCACACAGTTAAACCTTCTGATCCAACATGATTCAAGGCTTGGGGCTTTGCGATCGAACCACCACATTTTACAACATTCTTAGTCCACACAAAATGATCAAGCACTGGGCTGGAATGAACCCACACAGTTAAATCATCTGAGTCCACATTAATGAACCCACACAGTTTAAACATCTCTGATCCACATAATTCAAGGCCTCGCCTGAATTGAACCCACACACGTTATATCTCATAATGACGCGGACATGCTAGTGTGAGAGTAGTGTTCTGGTCATCAGTAGATGGGTGGGTGACGGGATTACAGTTAAAACACTTTGATCCACATAATCAAGGCCGGGGCTGAGATTGCACCCCACCTTTTAACATTCTATCCACATAACCTGCAACCACACAGTTAATTCTATTCACATAATGAACCTACAACGTTCTTAAACATTCTGATCCACATCATCACGCCTGTTCTATTGATACGATCTAGGCAGTAACATTCTGATCTCATTATGTATTATATCAAGTTCATCGATGGTTGTCCACGGACCCTCATAAATATTCTTACCTTTCAATGAGAAAACAAAGTCCACAGTAGTTCAAACAGCACAATTATAGTGAATAGGACGTACTATGACTATCTATCTATCTACTCTTTGTTACAGTGCACAAATTGGGCTTCCCCCCAATCTCTCTTCTTTG